>BHFT01068613.1:0-16793 GCA_004320025.1 Laticauda laticaudata
TGAGCGGATGAAATAGCAGTAGACGGATGTTTGATGGATAGAGCGTATGAAACACGTACGCAGTGAATACACAACAGATGCATCACGTTTTCCAATGGATGGCAAGTTTTTTTGTGTTTTACATCCTGTTTACGTCCGTTGGTGCAGTGTGACATGGGCTTTAAGACTTGAAGCCAGAGTTGGGAATTCTGAATCACTGAAAAACAGAGATAATAGAGCATTTTCATCTTGGCCACTTTAAGGTATGCAGTTGTCAACTCCCAGAATTCTCCAGCCAGAATTCTGGAAGTTGAAGTTTGCATATCTTAAAGTGGTCAAGGTTGAGGAAAACTATAATACAGGTTGTTTACAGAGAAATTGAGAAAACCTTACAGAACATTTTATTGAGAAGATCCAATACTTAGTCTAAGTCATTCCAAAATTCAATTGAGGAAATGCTGCAATCTCTGAAAGTTCATCAGATGCTCACAGAGTTGTACATTTCTGAATCAAACCTCATCTTCTCCTAACCTTGTGCTCAGAAGGACTGGATGACATTGCTTATATTGGAAGACATTTCAAAATACTATTTTTAAAGTGGAACAAGAAAATATGGGTAGGACTGTCTTCATGGTTCAATACAGGCCAGTTGAAGATGAACTTATATGTTCATGTTCTCAACAGTTGGGGGGACATCTTCATACAATGACATGCATGATGTGCTGATAAGTGCTGAGCTATTCACAGAGTTATTTATTTATTTGTTGAATTGATATTGCTGCCTATTCACCTATGGTGACTTGAGCTGGCTTACAGAATATAAAACCACATTTCAAACAATAAAAACTAACAAAAAGTATTATTCCTAATACTTTCATATAAAAAGCCATTCTGGGGAGATTAGAATAAAGGAATCCATTTAGTAACTTTTTCTAAATGAAGCTGAAACCTAAAAGCCCCTTTCCACTTTTCTATTATATGTGATTTCTATAAAATGTAGCCAGATTAAAGAAAAAATTCTAGTTGCCAGATAGAGCCCACAATATGTTTTAGTTGATACTTCATTGTTCAATGATTATATCCTTTGTTTATATTTCACCTGCCAGTCAAATGAGCATCTTTACTTTACTTGCCTGTAAGAGGCAGAAAAGGAAATTGAATTGTGAATGTGTGGGTAGTGTGGACTTGATTGTCACATAAAATAGGAACAGACAGAACAGACAATGTTTTCAATGAGGGCATTTTGCCAGGTTGATGCTAGGTAAATAAAGAAGGGTAATTCCTTCTTTCAAGTAAAATGGTAGTTCAGAGTTATTTCAGTCAGAAAGATAAGAGAAGTCAACAAAGATATTGTTTTTTTTTAATAAACTGTTATTTTCCTGCATCTTACCTTTCCAAATTATGAATCTACATGCATTGGGGCCCCTTTTCAAGTTCAGGAAAACTAAGACATGTTTTCCCATGGTGTTGTTCTAGTTGAGTTACATTTGAAAAAAAAGTAGATTGCTTATGGTTACAAAATCGTACGTTTCTTTCCAAATCTCTCTCCCTCTTCCTCTCTCTTTCTCTCTCCCTCCCTCTCTCCCCCTTCTCTCGTATGTGTCAGTTTCTCTTTCATTTTTATCATGCCAGCTGTTCAAGGCTGCCTACACCAGAATCAAGTTTTGGGGCTAGACTCTCTTATTAGAATGTTGCAACATCTTTCTGTGTTTATTGTTCCTGTACTTCTTATACACCATTAGCTAGAAACTAGCCTGAATCTTTTTCTAATACTGTCTCCTTTCGCTGACCTCATGGAAAATTTGTATCTTTTTTGGTTTTGGAATGGCTTCTGGATGTTTTTTTTTTTTGAAGGGCATATATATATATGGCTTATATGAGTTATTTTGAGCAATTCATTTGAGATGCAGTTGAAATGAGGGAATCTGGAAAATGTATTTTAGAAACATGCAAATGAATTATAGTACACTGATATATTGAAGAGTGGAGTTGGTGTTTATTTATTTATTTAGTGTATAGCAAATACATGGACTTATATTAACAAATGTTAATGCCCAGTCCACCCAGCCATTCTAGGACAGAATGATCTATGTTGAAAAAGTCAGACATTGGGCGGATATAAACTCTTGATGATCAGTAGGACACAATGTGATGGGTATTTTGTCGAGGAGCACCACAGTCACACTGAGGGGTAGAGAGATTGGGGTTGGTGTGACGACAATAAATGGTAATGAAGAAGACAAATGATAAACATGAAAAAGGTAAACAACAGTGGTATTATATTTAGATTATTTTTGGAAGGAGTGCATTGATAGATGTTTACAACTAGAGAAATGCTAAAATATGAATGAGATTATAGTATAACTATGCATCTTGTTTAAGATGTTTATGAGGAGTGCACATCTCTCTGCACACAATGAGATCATGGCCTTTTTGGTCTCCTATACCAAAAGAAAATAGGAAGTGTGAATGTATAAATTATTGAAGGATTAATTAGTTACCTGTGCCTGGGAAAGTAAGTGTCAGAATTCTGATTAAAAATAGTAAATTTGGGAAGTTAAGTGATGTGTCTTTATGGTAGACAAAGGATGTGTAAAGGTTTTTTTAAAAACTTTTCAGTTGGTCATTAAGAAATGTATCAATGTAGCAAAAGTGTTCTTAATATAGAGAATTTAGATAAAGGGAGTACCTTGGGTTATGATATTTTTTACACAATTCAGAGGAGTTTTATTTGCTAGTGTGGTGAGTAAAGCATGAGTGAAAATAAATGAAACAATAAATGCTTAGTGAATGCTTTAATGTTGAACAAACCATATTTGTTTGATGCATTTATACACAAATATATCAGGCATTCTTGTGATACTAGCAGAGGGAGTTGGTTGGTGTACTTATTGTCTGAGAAACTGAAGACTATGTAAGATGGTAAGATGCAATAAGTATTGATCTGAGAATTAATATACCAAAGACCAAGGTAATTGTGTTTGATAAGGGATAATGAACTGAGCAATTTCATCATGCATAAATGATGAAAACTAAAGCAAATTAATTAATTTGTGTCTCTTGATAGAGTGATTACTATTTTTTTAAAAAATAGACATACAGATGCTAGTAAAAAGATGGGAATTAGTGTGAGTTGTCATGAAACATGACTGTCAATATAAACCAGTTGTGAATTAAGAATGACTTCTGCCCACAGTGTTATGTGGAAATGAGCATTAGATGTTTCAGAAGAAACACAGATGTAAGATGTGTATGGCGGGAATGGGATCCTTATATCGGTATGATAAAAGAAATACAATTAATGAATTAATGCTGAATTTGTGGATTCAACAAAAAAGTGAGTGACCAATATGAGTAATATTTGTTGCTTTAAATGAGAATCAAATTGCAAAACAAGTAATAAAGGCAAGAGGAATGAAATGAAAGAAAGGAGAAGACAAAATGTTATTGGATAGAGTCAATGAGATCCCCCAAAAGAGAAGTCAGATGTTTGAAGAAAAAAGAACAATATCTAACACAGGGGTATCCAACTCAATTTCATTGAGGGCCACATCAGGGCTGTGGTTGATTTTGGGGGAGCTGGGTGGGTGTGGCCAATTGGGTGGGTGTGGTCAGCTTGACAGCACTCCCCAAACTGCTGGCATGTTTCCACTTCACATTGGGTAGACCAGGCCAAAGCCATGCAGGCTGGTCCCTTACTTTTTCCAGGATGACACCATGAGACAGATCTGATCACATCACTGGCCAGATCTGACTCACTGGCCTTGTGTTAGACACCCCTGATCTAATGGGATGTATGGATGTGGTAGAAGTAACCATGATTTACAAAGATTGAAAGGTATGGAGAAATATCGTGAATGATATTCATGCAAACTAGTTTTTAGGAAGGCTTTCTTTTTTATTAACTGTTGCCTTCTTTTTTTTGCTTTTCTATTTCTTATTCCCTTTATGTGTTCTGTATATTGATGCTTGCAAAATTTAAACCACTGTCATGGGAATTTTCACATAATAAAGAGGAACACCTTTGAATGCAAGGTTGTGGTTGCCATTTTGACTTTTTTAAACAATTTCTCACCCAGCCTTAAAATAAATTGTTGTTTTCAGTTGGGATGGCCAAGTCAATAGATTGTAATAATTTGACTTGAAGCAATGTAACTTTTTCACATGAAAGTTCTGAAAATCATTTTGATCTTTTTAAACAAAGTTCAATCTGATATCTTTCTGGTGTGCTCCATTTTTCTGGGTCTATTAACTTTTTTTCCTTTTAAAGGTAGTATTTTGCAAAGCTTTCAAGGAATATAGCTCTGGCTATCCTTTTTTGTTGCCTCAATAATTATCCTTAAAAGTATCTTCCATCAAGTGCCTTTCTTTACATTTGGCATCCAGGTTGTGCCCATTAATGACAAGGAATCTGTTTTATAAGTCCATTGTGAGTATAGCTGTCTTAAATTGCTCCATTGTGCTTATAGTTTTAGAAGTACCTGCTTCAAGCAAGTAGGTGAAAGTAAACAGTATGGCAAAAGGGTACAGACGGTAAATGACAATCACTGTAGTTCAAATTCCAAATCAGACAAACTTGTGATATAAATGTCTCAAGATTTTTTGTAGCTTTGAATATTTATCAAAATAAAATCCTAATTTACTCTAAATGTCTAACTATTTATAGTATTATGTGCTATATGCTTACTGGATACTACCTTAGCAAGGTAATAAGTATTATGGTATTGTTGTTTTAAAAAGGAAATCTTACACAGATTGCAGCTACAGCATCCATGAGAGATGATTTCCATGGATAAGTATTTCTAGCAAAGTTGAGCCCATTATCTCCCAAGGAAGCGTTTCTTAATGTGTAGCTGAAATCGTCTTTCCTGCAGTTTCTTTCTGATAGTTCTAATATTGCCTTCTAAAACAACAGAGAACAAATGCCATCTTCTCTGTGAAAGTTCACTAGTTAAAAACAGCTATCAAATCTTGATGGTTTTCTTTGATTGTTTTCTGTTCCAGACTAAAATTACCCAACTCTTTCGGCTTGATTTTTTTCAAAGCCCTTAGCAACCTCAGTTGCCTTTTTCTAGATACATTCTAGTTTGTCAATGTAGTATCAAAAGTCTGCATTTTTAACATTGGAATTCAGTACTAGAAAAAGAAGTAATTAGTCAACTTTTGTTTCCCCATAATTTTCATTCTGTTTTCTTTCACCAATCCTTTTGCTATTTTTTGTAGAAATATATTGTAGAAGCAGATCAAAGAATTTTCTTAGAGTGATACTGAATAATATCAATCCACCAATGCTGTTAGCAGGATAATAGTATTTAGATAGAGTAAAGACTATATTGGCTACACCAGCCAAGCAGATTTTTGTCCCCTTCTTATTTGATATTTTCTTCATTTAGTCTTAAGGAAGTATTCTTCACTCAAGTTGCCAGAAAGTTAGTGTTATGTCTCTTCAATTTCCACAACATTGAAGCAAACACATTTCAAACATAGTGGAGTGCGGTGTTTTGATTTATTTTTAAAGTAGTCATTTAGCACAAATCAGCCATGAGAAAGGAAGCATTGCTACTATTTCATTTCTTTCCTAGGGGAAAAAAATTCCTATTAACATGCACAGAAAGCACTCACAGCCAAATAACCTAGCGGCTTAGGAGCTCTCAGTCACAGCAGCCTATAAAAGTCCCCAATGACTGTATCACATAGCTATCAAAAATATTTTTGTCTTCTGGCTGCATTTTTGTCATTTTGTTTTGAATCAAAGGACCAGGTTATATACTTCCGAGGTTGGATCTGAAATTCTTTCTTCTCTTTGGATTTAACCTGATGGATTCTTCTTTCAAAATACTTGGGATAATGCTCTGGCACAATACAATAAAAAGGAGGCTTTAGATTGCGAAGAAATATTTTGTTTTAATAAAAAGTGAATTATATCACAAGCGGTAAATATATGATTTTGATAGCTTGAGCCAGTTTTTTATCCTTCTGAAGAAGGATTTCTCTAATTATTCATCACTGTTGATGATTGAATGACCTTTTAGGGGAATATATATGGAGATTCTTAATCATCCAGGTTATGGTTGTATCAGTGGTGGGATTCAAAATTTTTTACTACCAGTTCTGTGGATGTGGCTTGGTGGACATGGCAGGGTATTGTAAAATCCTATTCCCTCCCCACCCACTAACCTGCTTTCCAGTTCCGTTCTCCTGTGCAAGGCAACGAAAGAAGACTCAGCCGATCTGCTCGAACTCAGGAGGCAGAGAATAGATTGAGGCAGGACCAATTAGAGGTGGTATTTGTTGCTTCTCCAAAATTCTCAAAATATCCACTACCGGTTCTCCAAAACTGGTCAGAACCTGCTGAATACTACCTCTGTGTTGCATTCTTTGAAGATGTTTTGCTTCTCATCCAACAAGAGCTGAAGAAGCTTCTTGGATGAGAAGCAAAACATCTTCAAAGAACAAACAAGAGTCTAGTTGCCTCTTGAAAAAACACCTTTTAGAGAAATAACTTTGAAATATCAGACATAGAAAGTGATTACATAACACAGTCATAGACAATCTGTAAATGATCAAAATAAATCAATAATACATAAAATAAATCCTTAGTAATAATAATTCAGATGGAAGATTCAATTATCATGAATTGAAAGTTTTACAGAAAGATTTCAGTTAATAAGATTACTTATTTATTGGGAACTTACCCAATTTGCAGATGATACTAAGCTAGCAGGAATAGCTAACACCCTAGAAGATAGGCTCAAGTTCCCGATGGATCTTGACAGACTTGAACACTGGAACCTGTCTAATAAAATCATATTCAATGTAGAGGAAAGTCTTACACTTAGGCAAGAAAAAACAAAAGTACACATATAGACTGGGTGAAACCAAACTGTGAGAGGGCTCTTGGAGTCTCAGTGGACAACCAGCTAAATATGACTCAGCAGTGTGCAGAGGCAGTCCAAAAAAGCCAATGCAATCCTAAACTGCATTAATGGAGGAATACAAACAAGATCAAGTGAGGTACTAATACCACTCTATAAAGCCTTAGTAAGACCATACTTAGAATGCTGCATCTAGTTTTGGTCACCACACTATAAAAAAAGATGTTGAGACTTTAGAAAAAGTACAGAGAAGAGCAATCAGAATGATTAGAGGACTGAAGACTAAAACATATGAAGAAAGGTTCTAGGAACAGGGAATGACTAGTCTAGTGAGGAGAAGGCCCAGGAGAGATATGATAGCAATGTTCCAATATCTGAGGGACTGCCACAGAGAGGAAAGGGTCAGAAATTGAACTGCCATTTGTCAAATGGTATAGGGTCTCCTGCTTGGCGGGGGGTTGGAGTAGATGATTTACAAGATCCTTTCTGACTCTGTTAGTCTGTTAATTTGTAATTCTGACCTCTTTTTTAAAAAAAAAATTCTGGATGAATTAAAGTCATTATTCAGAGAAATAGAAATTTCTGATTTTCCTATTTTTATTTTAGCTTAAATGAATCTTTAATCCAAAACTTGTAAATCTTATGTCTGTAGTTCTACCTAAACTAATTGTGTCATCTGATTTCTTTCTGGATCTTTATGTGTCAATTTTCCTCAGCTATTATCACTTCAGCTTCTTGGGAGCTGTTTCTGGACTTCTTTCCCAGCAGACAGCTATACTGTACATTAATTTTCACCTCTGCTCTTTAATCAATTAAACTAGTACACAGGTGTAAATTTGATAAACTTTCCACTAGCTTGTGCATATTAGATGCTTATTTTTCTATTTCTAAATTATTATAATTGATTTCACTTCAATTCAACTCTGACTACCCAGCTACCTAGCTCACTGGAGCTTTCAAAGACCCATTTCCCCTCATAAAATGATTTATGGGTTTGGAAAAAATATTGAACAACAAATCAATCTTACCATAGGTACATTTTGAATTTTCTGTTCATTATGAGTGACAGTAGAGTTCTACCTCTCACCTTGAAAAAAGTCAGTTTGTGACAGGACTCATTTGATATGCTTGCAAAACATTAAGCCTTTCCATTTTTGTAGAATTGTCACAGATATGCAAGTGTTCACTTCTGTTTCTCATTTTTTAAATCTGATTATTTTTCTTTTTGAAAACAGCAGCAGATGCAGCAAAGATACTAGTTCATTTTCTTTTCTCTTTTTTTTCCTAAACTGAAAATGAGGCGACAAGTAGAGGAGAGAAAATTATTGTCTTAGCAGAGCAAGGCAAAGAGATCTGTGCTTCTTTTCTGACCCTGAATATTCACACTTTTTCATCTATCCTTTCAGCTTATCTATTTGTTCCATTTAGATCTAGTTAAATATAAATGAGTTCCACATGACTAGGTGTCTTAATTTACCAACTTTGATGAATTCTTGTCCTTCTTATAATTCTCTTGAAAACAAAGGAATATGCCAGCTGATCTGTTCTGATTTTCATCCATTCTAAAAAGAAACTTTCTGAGAATTAAGACTTAGTTATGATAAAATTGTTATTGTGTATTTTTATCTTGTATTATTGGAAAAAATATGAAAACTGAAGCAAATTAGAAAAAATATTGGAACTGTCCAGAGTGCTGAAAGATCCACTTACAATGTAATTCTAGCAGTGTTTTGTTAAGAATTGTTTTGATATTACATTAGCAATGATTCTGCAGTATCAGAAATTAAGATTTTAAAGATACATGCATGAATATTGTTTGAATCACTTCCACCTGGATTCTAAAATTATAAGAAGTCTTTGTTTAATTGCTCCACACACACAATCCACTGTACAGTGGTATAGTAATCCAAGCATAAGATTAATTTCCCCTCTGAAATCAGTGAGACATAAAAGTGCTTAATTGTGGATGAATCATCTCCCATATTTTCACAGTGTGACTGAGAGTTCTTTTATAGCCATGCCTTTAAAGAGAACAATTACTTTACAGACAGTATTGTCTTTTCTTTGGTTCTTTTATTATGTTCAGTTGTATTTTCAGGAATCAAGAGGAAAACCAGAACTTTTTCCAGCAAAGTGAATTTATCTGTCTCTAACTGTCTCTGCCACTCTACAGATCTTTGCTAGCAACTACACTCTCTGTTGCTTAGCTACTAAGTCACCTCACTTTCTCCTCCTCCCTTCTACTCAACCTTTCATTAAGAGATGAGGAAGGGAGAACAGGAAAGGAATTGGATTAGTTGCTTTAGTGTATGCCTTTAAAACCTTTCTGCATGCTTTTCTTCTCCACAACTGTGTGTAGATGTAGTGGAATGCTCCTCCTTTGACCTTTTCGCTCTATGTTTCCTAAGGGATCCAGTTATCTATCTGCAGGCCAGTCACTTCCTTTTGTTTCCTGGGCTTTGGGCTAGTCTGGGTCTTCTTTTATTTTCTCTCAAGGAAGCTCCAAACAACATCATTTTCATTCTTTTCTCCTCCAGGGACAAAACCTGGCAACTGCACACTCCTGTGGCCCAGCAACTGAAGAGCATTTTCCTCCCTGGCTGTATATAGTAGATTTGACCAATCAGAATGCTGCCTCCATCTGCCCACAGCAGTCCTGGCCAGGGCAACTCATTTGCAGTTATGATAACATAGCTGCATTCCAAGATCACACCTGAGCCCTCTTCTCCCCATTTCTTTCTTTTTTTTCCTTTTGTTGACCCATAGCACAAGTTACATAAAACAGTATGTTCTACTCATTGACATGTGCTTAGTAAATGTGTAGGATTTTTCTTTCTTTCTTAGCACTCCTAAGAGGAGCATCTATTAATTTCCTATTAAAAATTAGGTATTTAAATAATAATATCAGCTTAGGTTAGCACATGCCCTCCCATGCCCTGTTTTGGCCGCCAGAGTGTTGTAGGAGGCCATCCTTGACTCAGAAGATTAGAAAAGGGAGGAAAGATAAAATATTTTACCTTTCAGGCTTGTAGGTTCTGCTACTATAGCCTATGTCAATAATATATTAATCTAGTCTTCCTATCAAGTCAGTTTCTTGATTTGGTCTCTTATAGGGTGATCAAGTAGATTAAGTATGTATTAAAACATGAGGTATGGTCCCGTGTTATGCCCATCATGACCACGCCCACACAACCATGTCCCCCGCCCTCCAAGGTCAAACACAACCCTGATGCAACTCTCAATGAAATTGAGTTTGACACCCTTGATCGAGAAGGAATTAAAAATTACAATTAAAGAAGAAAATTTAAATTTGATTTCCTTATAGAGATTAGACAAAAACATTTTAACATTTGACATATTGAAATAATTGATGTAGAAGTCAATTTTAAGAATGTCTGCCTTTATAAATAGATTGTATTTAAAACATGTGATAGGAGAGGAAGACTTGATATAAAAGTGGCTTTAAAAAGTAGAAGCTATAAGTATTATATGGAAAAAGATTCTAGTGGACATGCTTCTAGACATATATATATAGAGATCAGTCGATGTAATAACAATTAAAAGGGATATACAAATAACAAAACAAGAGAATAACCTGGATAATTTTCCTTATTGGATCAATAAAAAATTCAAAGATTTCAAGAATTTTTTAAAATGGGATGAAAAAAAGAAAAGAAATGTCCAGTTTTAGAACATTATTTGAATGAACAAGATCAAGATCATTAAAATTAAAAGCAAGATATATGAAGCTGGTTTATTTATATTTAGTTTAAAACTTATAAAAGATGTTTTATCTCTGGAAACACTAAATGGACTCTAGGGTTGTAGGTTAAGTAGGAAAGTCAAAAATAAAAACTGGAAGAAAATATCACATCACTTCCATACTAATGCTAAGAAAAATACATGAATATGAGCTTGATTTAAGTTGACTTGACTCTGGTGTCTTTATTTTAAATAGCATTGTGTTTTCTTCCTGACAAATTTGCACATCTTTCTTAAGTCATGTCTTAATAAAGTCAAGTGATAAATGTACTTACATTAATTGACTGGTATGTCTTGGCCAACCATTGATATAATAACCTCTGCAAGCTTTAAGACTTCATTTGACCTACTTGTTGTTAGCTGTAATTAGGATAATAGTGGGGTATCTCTTTCAGTTTCAGTGGCCTGATGATATCAAGTAGCTGAGGCTTGAAATATAAATGCAATGATCTCTCCTAGATAAGTAATCGCTCTTCCTGAAAAAAGAGCAGGGAGTAGACATGTGGAGACCAACAGCTTGATAGGCCAGCTCAGTGTTGTAATTACTACTATAAGCAATGAGGCATGTGAAAATCATTCACTGCTGAAGAATATTTTTAGCAAGCTAGACTTATAGTCAGTGGTCAGTCAGATGCATTTGTACAAATTAAAAGCAAGGCAGGCTTTGAGACATTTTCCCTAGTGGTGTGACTGCTAACTTAAAAAAGCTAGCAGTCTTCAATTACGATTACTCTTTCAATTCTCACAGTCCCTTTGGAATTCATTCCTTTTTTTCTTGCTTCATTCTGAAATACATATTCAAATTTCTTTGATATACTGATTTTTCTAATTGCTTTCTTATAAATGATGGGAGCAGAGATGATGATGATACAGCCCAGTGGGTACATGAAAGCTGGAAAGATTAAAGTTGTTACGCTGGATATGTAAATTGCAAAATTCAGGAATCAGGATTTGCAGAGATGGAAAGCAAATGGAGAATAGTTTTGGGATGAGATAGAAATCTCTTTGGGTTTTTTTTTTTTGTTTAATTAGAAGCAGACTAATGATGGGAAGGAGGGTAACATTGAGAGGAAATTAATTGGGGGGGGGTAAAAAAAGAAAGAATTAGCTAGTTCAGAAATTTATATAACACTCTCCCCTATGATTAGAAAAGGTACAAATCAACAAATGGTAATGAAGATAAATCATGAAGCTACATGCAAAGATGTTCAGAACACCCCTTGACAAAAATAGAATAACACCAGAATCAGTTGAACACACCACAGAAACAAAAACCTCTGTAAATATATAGTATTCTTTTCAGTTTCTTTTTTAGGGATATTATCCTAGGTATGTGCATATTACATCCCAAGTGGGAACATGCCTTTTTGCCCCATTTCACTTTGCTATAAGGCACACATTGTTAGTTTTGGTTATTTCTTACACTAGCATGTATTTATGGAGCAAATTTCAGAATCGTGTACTCAATTCAGTGACATATGATATATAGCAATAGCACTTAGACTTATATACTACTTCATAGTGCTTTGCAGACCTTTCTAAGTGGTTTACAGAGTCAGCATATTGCCTCCCACCAGCCTGGATCCTCATTTTACTCACCTTGGAAGGATGGAAGGCTGAGTTAACCTTGAGATGGTAAGAATTGAACTCCTGGCAGTTGGCAGAGTTAGTCTGCAACACTGCATTCTAACTACTGCACCACCATGGCTCTTGTACTACAATGATCAATATTGTATTAAAAATTCTGATTAAATTTAAATGTAGTCCTCCCAAAATTACCACCAAATTTTGAATATTTTTTAAAATTATCTTTTTTAAATCCTGCTTCCTATTTTTTTTAACTGAATGGGAAAGAGTGCCTAGTAGTGTGTGAGAGCAAACTGAAACCGAATTTGGGCAGGACACAATGAATTTTAGTTTCAGGTGCTGATTTCTGGAGTATGGTGATATCTCTATTCTTCATGGTGGTGTATTCCTCCTTAAATAACATGTTTGCTCTCTGAAGGTCCATCTGGAGTTGGCATTGATGGTATATAGACTATACAAATGTGGCACACACACACACACACACACCTAGGAGAAAATGCCAGATCAGGAGATGATAAAGTATACGTTGCATTTTGCAATGTGCTATTTGTGAAGTGGACTTCAAGACTCTGAAAATGGTAGATTCCCAAAACAAGCCATGATACTGGTGTATTGAAACAGCTGAAATTCTTGCTGGCTGCCTTCTGAGACCAGTTCTAGAGTCTTAAGTTGTTTGCACAACTGCTTGTGGCACTATACATTGTTGATTTCACTGTAAACCCTTTGCTGATCTTGTCTCAAATAACATCAACTTCAAGTGTAACTTCTGCTTTTTCTGTGATGAAACCTTTATATGCATTGAGGCAAGTCCTGTCTCTGTAGAAGGCAGTTTAAAGAAATTTTTTTTTACTCATATCCTTTATTTTTTTTAAATATTTTTATAAACTGCCCAGAACAATACAAGGAGTAGACAGCACTAGTAAAGCCCATGTCACACTGCACCAATGGATGCAAAGAGGATATAAAACATTAAAAAAAGCTTGCCATCCGTTGGAAAACGCTATGCATCCGTTGTGTACTCACTGCATACTCACTGCATACGTGTTTCATACACTCTATCCTATTGAGGCATTCCATCCACGAGATTTCATTCACTCAAGAAGTTTTGGAGCTGCAACAAAACTTTTTTAGAGGCGTCAAATGTACTTTTCCGCTGTTGCTTATGATGTAAATCCGTGACATCAACGTATCCAACAAAATGTCCGTTTATGACATCCGATTTAAATTGGATGATCCGGATAATCCGCTGGTATCCTCTCTGCATCCTCTGGGCATCTCGCAACTCACATCCGCTGCAGCTGAAAACAGAAAGAGGGACGGAAAATAAAGGTACACGGGAACGTCTACACAGCGTAGTAAGCCACGTAAATAGAAAGCAATGAGCAGTGAAACCAGTTTGATGCCTTATTTAATTACATCCTCGAGGGCTTTCCTATTGAACATCCCTAATTAACAATCCCTGCTACATACTACCCATGTCCTTCTGTTTCCTTTCTTTTCCGTTCTGTTTATGCAAATTTTTGCCACTTTTTGGAGAGGATGACAACGGATGGAGCCACCCCCGAAAATTTGCTCGTCCGCTGTGTCCTTTTTGCATATGTTTTGTATCCGTCGGCCAGTGTGACCTAGCCTTAACATTCCCACCCCCTTTTATCTGTTACTTTGGCAGAATGGGTTTTTTTCACCATTATTGCATGTTATTCTCTTACAGTCAAGTGGGCTATTTCAATTAATTCGGGATCATTTTGTGAACAGGATTATGCAAGTAAGCCATGTCACTTATTGAAAATAAGTAAAACCAATTCACAGTAAGGGAAATGTGTCATGCATAGTAATACTTTAAATCAATCACAAAATCATCACTGAAAGAGGAGAAATTTTTACCATTGCTAAAAAATGTCTAGCCATATCTACATTTGGTTGAAAAAGGGTATAATTCCAATGGGAAGCCGCAATTGAAGTTTTGAAGAATTGATATTCCCAGCTAAAATGCTTAAATAGTACTTGTTCAATTGATCTGGGAAAAGTTTGGATAAAATGACTTTTAATTGAATCTACAAATATCAAACTGATACTCTGAGGCCATGTCAGTCCAGGCAACATTTCATGTGACTTTACAAATCTATTTGATTTCCTGACATTTATTTATTTTTAATGCAACTAATTCATGTTTTATCAGAATAGTCATCAGGGTCTCCACGAAGCCTTTTTTTATATCTGCACCATTTTCTCAATTCATTTTCCACTTTCCTCATTCTTCTATTAATCCATTAGTATGAATTGCAGGAATTTTTAATTTCAGCAGGAATTCATATAAGATCGTTGCATTCATTTGAACTTAACAGAAATCTTTGTTCTAAAAACATTACTCAATTGAGATCAAACATCACATTCCTGCTGTTTGCTTTAGAATCTGAAAAATGCAAATAAAAATGTTACTTACCTTAGAAAAACTTGTAGTAGAGCTCTCAGAATGATACAATTTGATGTTAGTTATCTCTTTTGTTTTAATTATTTTCAACACTGATATTTTTATGTCATGATTTCTTATTATTATTCTTCACAGTATCTGTGGAATCTCCTAATTAATATTTAGTACTTTTCTGGAGAAAACCCCTATTTCACGACATAGAAAATAGTCTAGGTGAAAGGATACATGTATGTGAAATAGCAGGTCATCTGCCTCATCTTTTTTGATTCCCAAATGTTTTTAATTCTTCTTACTGATTCATTGGGAGAACAATATGATGTGCAAAATGAAAGAATCATGTAACAAGATCCAACTTAAAAGCTCTGTGATGAGCTGAGCAGTAAATAAATTTAATAAATAAGATAAAATAATAATATCAAACGACTAATGATGAAAAGATGGTTAGTGGTAGATCTATAATTGTAGAACTTTCCCTGGGCATATTTGGTTGCTAGTAGACCTGCTTTTACCAAAATTAAAAGGAATGTAGTGGCTCATAAGATTAGGATTCTGGGCTGATGATTGATAGGTTTGCGATGCTGCTATGGAATGGTTGAGTTCCCATTACATGCTCCAGCTCCTGGTGACCCAGAAGTTTGAAAATGAGAAACTGCAAGTAGATTCTTGGCAACTTAATGGGGACATACAGTAAAAGGAGCACGTAACTCTGTGTCCCCTGGGCAATGGCGATGTCACTGTTTAATATCTTAACAATCTTAACGAAGGTGATAACTCTCCTCAGATTCTAGATTATCAGAGACTCTAATATTATCAACAGTACTAGCCTGTATCTCCCTTTCTTATTCCATGTGCTATTGCATTCAGAATGTAAAAATCTGTTCTTTTAGAAAACTGAGCCAATTGCTGTCTACCAAAGTTAATGATTTTAAAACCAAGATACCTGATGTCAGCTTTGCACTCAACTTTGAGATAAGAAACTATTGAAGTGATTGAGGCTTCATCATTTATTCTAGCATTGAAATCATTCACCCAAACTGGCAATATTTATTCCAGTATTCCAACCTAAGCTTTATTGTATTCTCATCAGATTTATTTCAGCTATTATCAACTCAGCATAGCTTCTCTTGTAGGTGGAGATGAGCATTGACACATTTGAACAGACTTCTAAATATATGAACACTATTGCATGGGATAACCAAAATACTTAAAATACGATGCTTATTAGTAAAGACACACTCAGCCTTATCTGAAACTTAAATCCAGCTTTAAGTGAAAGCATTGTATTTCCAAAACCTTCAGCTCCGATGTCTTCTGTAAAAAAATAAGATCATATTTGCCAATTAAATTTAAAAAATTCTTATCACATGGCTATGTTACTGAATATCAGTGGCATCTTATACTTAAGGTCTCTTTGAAATTATTTAAGAGTCAACATAGAAACAGTGCCAGGAATTAATTATTGCTCTAGGATATGTTTCATTTTCCTTGGGTATTTTTCCCATGTCATTATAGTTGTGCTTTTAAAGTTGTAGCGATGTTTCAGCAGAATCTCATCTGAAATCATTAGGCTTGTGTATTGTGTTTCTCTGTGAGTCAGGCTTTCACAGCCATTTTTGTTTTAAATTTGGTGCTAGCCTATTGCTATGTGAGAATGGTTTTTTCTTCATCTTGATCGGTTGGGAGACCCAACCAAATATCTGGAAAAAATAACCAAGAAGAAAATCACAACCAGCAACATGAGCAAAGAGATCCAACAGATGATCATCCAAAGAGAAAAATCTTCCAGATACCCCAAACTATATGGCCTCCCCAAAATACACGGCCTCCCCAAAATACACAAAGAAGGCATATCTCTCAGACCCATAGTCAACTTCAGAGGAGCACCACTACAAAACCTAGCCAAATACCTAGCAAAGCAGCAACAGCCCCATGCTGAAGCAGCAGTTTCACATGTACAAAACTCATACCACCTCTTGGAAATGATCAAACATCTACACATGGAACAAAAAGATCTGCTTGTAAGTTTTGACATGGTTTCACTATTCACTCAAGTCCTGAAAAAAGAAACCCTAGAATCATCAGAAATATATACCAACCACCCAAACACCTCATGGAGCTAGAAGAACACTGCTTAACCAACATATATTTCATATACAAAG
>BHFT01068615.1:0-19411 GCA_004320025.1 Laticauda laticaudata
GGACATAGGCGATGTCCAACAAAAAGTAAAGCCGATTAACTAACACTCAACATATCAACACCAGTACCGTCACTAACAAGTCCCCAGCGGAATTACTATGGGGCGAAATTACGCTCACGACCTTGACAGACTACACCCAATTTTAACCAGAAAACCCCTGGTCCTCCCACAAAGTTTAGACAATTTCAGTTACGGCGACCTGGTATACAACGAAAATTTCAACGGGCGAACCATTGTGGGTACTGGACCATTACCAACTTACAGGCCCGCAAGTCCCCCTAACCGCTTAACGGTAAGCCGATGGCAGCCGAGTGGAAGCGGCACATAGACCCAGCTTCGATCCCGAATAATTGAACGGCCACCAGACACATCAACCCAATCGCCGAATAACACAAATAAACCTCAAACCGCAGGGAGGGGGGGGAACAGCGACGAATTTATACTAGAACCGTTTAAAACTTAAAAAAACGATTATATTACCAACAAAAAGAGCAAAAAAGATCTCACTTTTGAAGAGAACTTTGCAAGAAGAGCCCGTTCGAAGGGGCCACCAGGCCAGCTCAACCTGCATTGGAAACGGTGGGAGGCGGCGAAACCGCCGCCTAAGCACTCAGGCAGCGACAGCAAAATGGCCGACTCCACCTTCCAGACGGTTCCTGAGCGCAAGATCAGAAGAAACAGCAGCCCCATATCCGAACCGGTCGAAAGTCTTCACACAGGAGTGAAGCCCCCCGCGCCAAGTCTAATCGGGTTCGGAAAAGCTCCTCTACCTGCGTGACTACGTAACCACTAGGACCAAACTAAGAGGGGAGGGGTTGTTCTATCATGACAAGTGTTTTAATCCTAGGTATTGTTCTGATTGGTTTCAAAATTGTAAGAAGTGGAATTGGTTCTTTTCACTAGGAACCAATCCAAAGAGCTGCTGAAAGGCGGCAAGTTTAAAGAAATTCCATAGGCTGTCAAGCAAGCAGGCCGCCTGTATAAAAGGCTGGTTGCGGCTACAGCCAAACTGTTCCTATTCTGACTACTGTTCGAATAAAACCTTTTGTTGTTGGAACCCGGTCTACCTCGTGTGTTTTTCGAACAAAACACCGAAGATCTAAAGACTAGCTAGAAAGCAAGAAATCCAACCATTTCCTGCTACCTAGCTAATCTAAATCTCACAGCTGATGGTCGGAAAAATAGCAATTTAGTGGGCAAGTTTGCTGGGTAAGGAGTAGTGTGTGGGGAGGGTTCCCATGGGCCATGTGGGTGGCTCAGCTTTGTGTTTCTGTGCAGCCTGGATTAATTGCTTTGGGGGGTACTCTGGAGGTGAGATTTCTCTGTGGCCCACCAAAATTTTCTCCTGGCGCACCAGTTGGCGACCGCTGGTATAGATTATATAAACATACAAGCATGTAACTATCTTCTGACAGTCTGAACAGCTCAAAGGTTTTATTTTCAGTTTTCCACAGCAAGTTTCAGAAACCCAGGATAACATCAAATAGGATGACACTGTCTGAGTTGTAACTGCCGCCTCTGTAAAAGAGTTTCCCAAATGCTTTTTCATTAAAAGATTATGGAATTACTAGTAAAAAATTAGAGCAATGCTTTAATATAGTGACAGATTGAAGCTGTGATAGATTGGAGCTGATACATTTACAATGCTAGCCCAAAGGTTTAATAATTTAAATAATTATTAAATAAAAATATTTTGCAATTATTTTGTATATAATTCAGGAGAGACATCTTAGCATAGTGATAACTGTACTATATATTCTACTAGAACTCTATTAATAATTACACTATATTGGTTCAATAACTCAATGGAAAATTATAGACATCTGGAATGAATGAATTAAAAAAGTCAGTAAATTTTTTAAATTGAGGATTACACAAATCTGCCTCTGTTTTTTCATACTGGGATTATTAGACTTCCAGTGGTAGAAGCCCACCAGAAAAATTGAGATATAAATTCAACATTTGAGACCAAATTCCTGATCTTATAATTAAGAACTGCTGACCTTTCTTCCAGCACAATTTGACAATGTTCTTGGATTTAAGCCAATTGAGCATCAGTGAATTTGACTGTATAATTCAGTTTAAATCCAGTTATTTTACTGGATTACTTTATGAAGAGTAAGATAATCAACCAATGATAAATTCAGTTATATATACAGCATTACTGGCAATCAAACCTTGATGCATTTATTCAAAGCCAACTTCTAAATAACAGAAACCAAACTTTCATCATGTCAAATTTTCCTTATTGTTGACACTAAATCATCACTGATGCACTAAAATCATGTACTGTGAGGGCATGTTATCAAGCAAAAAAAATTTCACTCAGTTGAGGTTAATGCTAAAAAAGTCTGAAATAATCTATAGAGGTTAATGGCTGAACAGTCAGAAATTACACAATATCATACTTTGGACCCACAATCAAGCAGAAAGTTGATACTACCATAATGAATGCATGGGTGCTTTAAAAACTCAACAAATTCATTTAAACTTGGAGTTAATAACTTAATGGCAAATTACTTAGGGAAATGATTCAAACCTATAAAACTATTCATTTTGCAAGATGTCATATAGATTACGAGTCATATAGATAATTAGTGAGGATTTATTGAGTTTAGGATTCATGGGTAGAGGTGAAAAATTAGCTAAAGACTAGTCAAGTGAGTCTTGAACAGAAAATGTTGTAACTCTAAGATCAGTGCAACAGGATTATAGGTTAGAGTCCAGAAGGCTACAAGTTCTAGTGTTACAAATCTGATTCCTGTTGTTAATAATTATGTTGTAACGATAGGTTAAAGCAGCAGCTGCAAAACCAAATGCAGCTGTATCTTTGTCAGGTGAATTGATCGCAGCATATCTCTTACCTATCTTTGCTTTGAAATGTAATTAGTTAATTACTGAAAGCATTTCACGACCCACCAATTAAAGACATTGCAGAAGAAAGTCTAGCTTCCAACTAGTTCTGCTACAATAGAAAAAATGTTGGGAAAGATGAAATCAAGAAACAGATTAACAACTAAGGAGATGACCAATGTCCTACGCTTTCTATTGTTAGTTTTTTCTCTTAGAGATTGAGCTACATGTTAAATATACTTTAGGTAGGAATTAAGTCTTTGCTTTGACATATGCTGGGTAGTGCCCTGGAACAGTTTGCAGTCACAGTGAGTAAAATATTATATATTCTGAAAAGACTATCAATATTCTAAATTACATAAATTCAGGGGAGCTTAGTTTCTATAAAGTGGAAGTAGATAACAAGGCAATAGTAACTATGTTATCGTCTATATGCTAAATTAAAGCCCAAAACAAACAAATGGCCTGCAGCTTTATTTAAGACAATTTTAATGCTTTCACATTAAACACTAAGCCATAATTTATTGGACAAACCATAAGATGTAAATAAAAATGAATTATATATACCTCACTCTAAAGTGAAAATAAAACACATTATGGCTTACTGTAATATGTAAAATAGGGATTCTAGCCGTCTCTTTCAGGTTCACAGTAGCATATTTTAAAAATATTAGTTCAAGGTCAGAGAATCCAGAGTTATCCTTGTGTTTTGTCCAAGACATGATTTCCTCATGGCTGTGTCACTGCTCTAAGCAGGTAAGAAATGCTGGGGAAATCCAGGGTTTCCTATTCCTACCCTAAATCCTGAGTTCTGTGAATTCTGTTTTATTTCATGCAGATGATCCAACTGATTTCAATGCAGCCATTCTCCTGTCCATAATATTGTTCAATCTTACATGTTTTAGCCTTTGAAAGGTTAAACCCATCATTTATTATCTGTCTTGAAGTTAATACATTACTTTTCTTTCAAATGCATCTTCTCTTATTTCTGTCCATATATAATTTGTCTCAAGAATTTAGAATGTTAAAATAATACATTCAATATTCCAATATTATACTAAACTTATCCTTTTATCTTTTCAGAATAGTAAGTACTTGTTTACAGAGTTTGTATGTGGCATAACAAGGTATTTTTGTCAGGAGGCAGGATATAACATATGTACTAGGGGAGTTCAAATATTTTTTTTTATATCCTCTATTTTAGGAAACCATGTGATTGTTTTCCTGTTGCATTTATGTAAGGTTCTTCCTACTCTTGCTGAAATAACACCTTTCCTCCTCCTTTTCCCAAAGACGCAAATAACTTTACAACTGCCCACTTCCTTTTAATGAACAAAGTTTTGTTTTGAATTTATCATAGGTCATTAATTTGCTCTTTTAAAAAAAATCAATGAAAGCAACTCTTTGCCTTTAACTTCTGTGGCCTTTTCTCTCTCAAGAATACAACAAGCATTACTTCAACTGTTCCAATTATATATCCTGTGTGAAACATACCATCTATTTCTGTTAGTATTAAAACAGCTGGGGATTTTTGCTAGACCTGTTCTTTATTCCTCTCCTGCCAGTTATTTCCCATTCAGGAACAGTGGATTAGAACATGAAGTACATCTCTTTAATCATTAGGAAAAAAAATAAATATTTTTTTTATGATGGAAAGCATGAGCAACATATGTGGATATTAGGTTTTTACACATGGTTCAAATCTTCTTTGATTTGTTGCATAAAACAATGGAACCAACTATCTTCTATTATACCATTTCCTTCCCCACCCTTCATGTTTTAGTTTTTACTGGCAGGATGTTCTCTCCTCAAGAGCCTATATATATTAAGCTATTTTGGAAGAGATTTTCATAAATAGAAAATATTAAGGGATAATGGTCTGTATGTTACTTCCTTAATCCTTACCCAGAAGGCCCTAACTTTTGATTTTAAGGTTTCCTAGGAGAAATCAATAGTCCAATTAAAAATATTCTGTATTTCTTGTAGAGAAATATCCCTCATACATTTGTATGAGTTTGTATGTTTGTATGCCTGTATGAGTATTGTATGTGTTTATGTGTATAGACATCACATTTAGTTTTTTCAAAACACTGTAAAGATAAAGATCTATATTTTCCTGGTTTATTGTCAGATTGTGGTAACCAGCAGGATTCTTTTGCACTGAAAGGGAGTACAAAGACCACAGTGCTGGTTTTGTCAAGGACAAATAATAACATAAATGGATAATAGCTGGAGAGACAATGTTGCATTTTTATTTAATTTTAAGTCAATATTTAATCTTGGTTCTGAAATACTTGGCTTAGTTATTTCAATTTGGCAGAAGTTACACAGTACTTGTGGTTAGTTTCAAGATATGTTTATAATTACCTAAAGTCCATTTTACTCTTAAAGTGTTGTGCATAACCAAATATTGGTCCCTGTTAACAATATTTAAACTGGTGATTAATTTGACATAATCTTTTCAAATACAATTATAAATATCCATTCATTTCCCCCAGCAAAAAAGATGGATTGATTTATAAAACCATGAGTACATATGAAAAACAATAATGCCAAACCCACAACTTAATCACTTAATTCTACAGATTTTCACTTTTTTTTTGAATGAAACTTTTCTCAAACAATATTCTGTGCAAAACAATGAACACTACAAACATATTTTCCTATGTAAGAAAAAAACCCAAGCTTTTCAGTAAAACTTTCTGATAATATCCAAATGCATTTCTTAGATCTGAAATCCATATCCCCTCGCCATATTTGGGTTACATGAGCACAGGAAGGGAATGACCCAGCAGCCTTTCATAAGCCCACTCAGCTCATCCCCCAAGGGGACCCCACCCCTAAATACCCAAGTTCCTTTCCATTTCTCCAAAGGCCAGCAGGCAGGGAAAACAATTCATAGGGGATTGAAACCTCTCACTTTTCACTCATGCAAAATCACAGCCGGAGCATTTAACATAAAAAACCCTCTCAATTAAAAAATATTCATACCGACATAATACACAAACACAACCTAAATTCTTCCCAACAGCACCATCTTCTGCCCTCAGAATCAATTTCATCTCCTACTGGCTTAAGATAGTTGTTGGTATAACGAACAGATTTCTTCGAAAGAATCTAGGTAGCTTTGGAAAAAAGTGACTGCAGTTCGAATTGTACTTTTCCCCCAGTGCATTGGTAACTTGCTTCCATTAATCCTTTCTTCCTTTAGACTTTTAGCGCAGCCCAATCCTTTACTAAGGAAAGGGGGGGGAATCACAACTCTGCCCCCCAATTCCTTAGTATATTCTGTTCTCTGGTGGGAGAAGGAACCTAGGAGGTTCACAGGTGCACAGGAAAGCTTTTTGTTTTGTTTTGTGTTCTGCTGTTTCCTGTCACTGATGTCCAATGAGGGGTTTGACAATTGTTCCAGGGGTCATGGAAAGTCATTCTGCCTATGCTTAAAGACACACCCTTTATTATTATCATTCCAAATGATTTAGCACCGGGTTCCCTGCGAATCAATCCAGTGACTGAGTAGATAGAGGTTGTTTCTTGTATCCCTGATAAACTTGGATTTCTGTTAAACCAATTTTAAACTGGCTAAATGCAAAGTGTATTTATAGATATCCATACAGATGTTCACACACAGAGAGACCCCTCCCTCTCTCCCTTTGCCTTTAGATCAGCCTTCCCTGTCCACTGACTATTCACATAAACTAAACAAGGAAATTCCGTCCCCAGAAGCCCACTTTGTAATTGTTGTTTTCTCCGCCATCTCCTCCTTTCTCACTGTGTTCTTTCCCCAAGCCCATTACCTGAGCACCGAATCTCTCTTCTGTGCTCCTCGTTTCCATTCTTTGTCCAATGAAAGGCTCTCTCCTAATCGCCTCCAACGACACCTCCTTCCACTGTTCACCTCTCCTTCTTCCGAAGTTACCCTTCCACACCACTCAGAGGGATCCGGGGGCCGCTGAGCCTCCCAGATAACTCTTCTGCCTCCAGACCCGGAGCTGCGAAGTCTCTTCCTCTATGGGACTTCGGAGAGCGAGGAGGGAAGGGGAGTGAAGGAGTGGCGGGGTGGGGGTGGGGTGGACGACGGCGGCGGCACGGAGATGCGAACGCAACGCGAGCCCCGCCTCACACCCAGTCTCCACTTCCCAAGGCAGGAAGTAAGCCAACATGTGGCCCAATAACCCAATTAACTCCCTTCAGCGGAGTTCAGTTCGCGGAGCGTCTGCATACGTGCGTGTGGCAACAGGGGCCCAGCCGGGCGACCCTCCCCCCCCCCCCTTTTGNCCCCCCCCCCCACTTTTGGGCCAGCAATAGCAGCCGGGGGAAGGATGGCAGGAAGAGCCTTGCGCCGCCCGAGAGCTGGCAGGCGCTGAGCTACCAGCCGTTCCCTTCCTTGACACATCCAGTAACACCCCACTTCCATTCCCTTTGCCTCAGCTTAGGCTCTTTAGGTCTCCCGGCAGAAGTAGAGTGACACGGACACACACTCCCCGCTCCTCTTAGGAAGGGGGCAGAGGAGCTCCAAGCTTGCGCCAACCCCAAGCTCCTGCCTTGCAAACAAAGCCAGAGGCGGGCGGCGGCAGCGCCAGTCGACACCAGTACCCCAGAGACCAGGGTGGGCACTAAACAGAGCGTCCAAGAAGGCGGAGAGGCGTTGGCTCAAGAGGAGAAGAGGGGACGCCTGAGCCCCAAGTTCTCCGCCTTCAGAAAAAGCAAGCCAACCTGCCCCTCAGCCGCCTTCTCCTGCCCACATTGTGTCGGAAACAAAGACTCCACGCCCAACGAAGACCCCCAAAGGAAACCTCGTGTCAAGGGATGGGCAGCGCCGAGCAGAAAGGCGACGGCGGCGCTCCCCATCGGAGCGCATTGTGCGCGCTTGCCGCTGCTTCGGCGGAGCAGCCGCCCCTTCCGCGGCGCCCGGGCGACCAGCGGGGCAAAGTGGCCCAAGCTACAAAAAAATAAAATAAAAAATAGAGGGACTTCGGCGGGAGGGGGAAGGGAGAACAATCCCCGATCAATACCGCAGCGCTGGCGGTTCGGGCAAAGAAGAGCATGGCAACCGTTCTCTTCCACCATCCCACCGGCAAACATAATCTTTAAAAAGGGAGTCCAGCACGAGGGCCGGTAGGACAAGTGGCCTCGACATGCAGCCTTCGCAAGCCTCGCCTTATTGGATAAGCCGCCGCCGCCGCCACTTGCCCCTCATTCTACTGCAGCCTCGCAGGACTTCGCAAAGCCCAGAAGCTCCTCGCCGCGCAACCTTCCCCGGATCACCGAACAATGCCCCGCGTGGATCCCTAAGACTCAGAGAAACGGCGCGGAGGAAGAGTTCACGTACCTCGTCGGCGCATGTATTCGGAGCCTTAAAAAGACTAGCTGATGGAGCGTCCCATTTAGTAATCCAGTTAAGGGGATCGCTCAGCGAAACTCGATCCACGCTCGCTTTTGCAATCCTTTGTCATTATTACGTGGGGAGGGGAGGCTTCTTGGAGAAACGGAGAGGGAGAAAGAAGCTTAGGACCCGAACTACTTTGGGGAAGGGGAACGCAGTGTGTTCATCTCTACTGGAAGGGGGATAGGGGGGAAGGGTAGGTGTGGGGAGAAGATGAAGCCTCTTCGATTACTCCTCGTCCAAATGCCACTCTGGTTTCCACTCCAATAAGTCCCCTTCCGAAGGATCTGAGAAGTCCTTTCGTTGTCTTATTCTGCCCTTCCCCAAAAGTGATGCCGGCTGGCGAGATCGCTTTGTGGAAACTCCTCCAAGGAAAGTAGCCTCGCTCGTGCGCCGGCAGGAAAGTGCGCTTTTCCCAAGCTCTCCTGGTCATTGAAATATGTTTGGGGATGACTTCAGTGCAGCGCCTCTCTCTCTCTCTTTCTTTCTCTCTCTCTCGATCTTCTCTGCCCTGCCTCTTCTCCCTAGCCAGACTCCGTCCCAACACTTTCTGTCACTGGAAAGCAGCTTGGCTGGAGGTGGAGTTAAATCCCGGGCTGGATTCCGTGGAAACGGACCGGCCCAATAATTATTTCCACCTACACCCACTTCTGCGCATGAATGAGTGTATGCCGATTGGGCGACAGAGTGGGTTAGTTGTGGTGTGTGGGTGGGAGGTATGTGTGAGCTGTGGGCGCTGTCAGATCTCTTTTAAAATTAGCTCACCCTCCCCAACATCACCGCCGTCGCACATAACGAAACAGATACCAAAGGGTGATAACTTGGTATCTTTCTATCCCACGCTCTTGGAATAAGTTTGTTTAATTGAAAATGTAAAGCTCTGGCTTTTTTTTTTTTAATAGAACGGTTTTATTTTAAATTAAACAACTGTAAAGAAGAGTTCGAATGAAAAAAAAAATTGGACGCATTTCCAAACAAGCATACTGTACCGTACTGAAGACTGAAGAAATCATCCGAAAGAACAAAACGCAAGGGGCACGTGTAGAATTAAAGCAATGACAATCGCACCGTAGTTATTTAAGTTTAATAGATGACTCACGTCTCTGCATTGTTATATACTTGAAGCATCCCACCCATGCACAAGAACTGGTATTTCCTTGCCTGCCATAGATAACTTACCAGTATGGGAGTGCAAGACTTCACGATGGAAGGATCTCCTCTGGAATTATAATACTTTGACTGACCATTTCGCAGTCACCCGGACCAAAAGCTTTTGAGCTCAGAAGCATCCCTGGGACATCGGTGCGTACGTGTGCGCGCGCAATATTGAAACGCGTACAAGATAAATAAAATGCACAGCCATTGTTCTTTTAAAAAAATCTATTGACACGGAAGAAGCACTACTTGTCCCAAGATAATCTTAGAAAACTGGTCCAAAGCCGTTAAAAGTTAACTTCCTTTCCTTATCTGACCGTGAGGTATTTACTCAACTTTTTCATGCCTGTATCACACTTTGAGCTGCTCAACGCGATAGCGTGTCAACAACGGTGTAAAAAAAAAAAAAATCAAAANAAAAAAAAAAAAAAAGTCAAAACAAAACGGAGGTTAACTCAATCGGGTCTAAGAAGGAGTTCGCCGAGGGAAAGGTGGGCGAAAAAAATAAAAAATAAAAAAAGGTCTACCCGGTTCTGAAGAAATAAAACGGTCGGCGGAGGGTAGACAGAACTGCCGGACCCTGTTTCTGCCCAGCGAAGGATCAGCGGACGACAAAACTCCAAGTCGCTGGAAAAACTCGAGGTTGCAGTCAGGAAAGGCAAAGCTTTCTGCCGCAACCTCTTTCCGTCCGGCCACGCGCAATTCCGAACTATCGGTGATCATCAGCGCGCGGCACACTCGTGTAATCCTTTCATCCCACGTAACCAACGAAAAGTCCCATCGTCTAGGGAGAGAAATAGTACTTTTGCCTCTTGCAGTTCGATGCTTTTGCCAGAAGGGGACGCTACGCCAGTGATGCTTTCAATCATCAATTCGACAAAAGTTTGGCGCTTGACAATGAATGGTCCAACTCTTGAGCGAAGCCTTAGTGCGAATGCGAAAGCGTGCTGCTCCGCTCCCAGGACGTCTCTCTCTCTCCCGCCCTCCCACCCAAGGAACAGGATGGGCCCATCACGTAACGAGGGAGCCGATGTGCCGGAGCGAGACCGTCCTTTGGCTAAGTTCTCGGCCGACACTCCTGGCGACGCTGACCAGCGCGGGGTAAGCATTGCCCTCGCAGCAGGCAAATGACAGCGTTGGTCGACGTGCCAGCCCTACCGGCTATACGCAAATAGTTGCGTGCGTGGCGAATGCGACTCAAATGCGTCCCGGAATGGCCATCACGTCGCAATCTTTGCATGGGAAGCTGTGCCATTTCTGCCTGGACCTTCCCACTCCGCCCCACGTCCCTCCCCACCGTATACACCAAATCGCAGCCAAAAAGCTACTGGCTGGGTTAATCCGTCTTTGCCTCGGAGCCAATCAGCCCAACGAACAGCAGGAACAGCAGCAGCAGCAGCAGCAGCAGTAGCAGTAATAATAAATTAATGTTTTCTGCATCCCAGCCCCTCCCGCCAAAGAAACCGACTGGGTGCCGCTTCTCTGAAGCTGCTCCTTCGGAAAGTCGTATCGTCTGCGCCCCGAGCGGCCAAGGAGGCTCAACGCAAGAGGAAAGAAGCCACCTTGTCCCGCTTCCCACTCTTGTTTTTCCCGTTTCCTTCCAACGTGCCTCTCACTTCGCGGCTGATTTACATGTTAATTGTGTCTGAGAAAACTTATTTAATTGCCAGAATTAAGCAGAGCAAACGGATTGCTTCACGAGCGGAGCCAAATTAATGCTGAGTTTAGCTCCTTCCCTTAAAGAAACAATTAAGCTGTCTTTGTTTTGCATGTCAGACGCGTTGACTTTTTCAGGGTTTGGACGGGTCGCTTCTTCTCTGTTCCTTATTGTTCTAATTTGAACCTCACCTTTCTGTCATTGTTCGAAGAGGCTTTCGGTTGAACTGAAGAACCTGTCAACTTTAAACATACAGATCCATCAGCAGATTCCAACATCCGCTTTTGAAATTCAAGTTTTAAACTGAAGAAAAAAGAAAGAAAGAAAACCATTCAGGTGCAGTGACATGCAACCATGACCATCAGACTCTAATCATGTGTTAAAGTATATGGTTAGTCTTTACAAATGGTGAGAAAAACTGGAAAACCAATTTGGTGAGAGTCTGTGAATTCTGATCTCTCTGAGGCTTGAATGACTGGATGACTTTGGACTGGTCCTTTTTTTTATTTCTTGCAAGAGTGCCTTATGGTATCTATGGTTTGTTCACTCCATGCAATACATTCAAACTTTCTGTCTGGTTGATGTGTACAAATGCTGCCAGGATACTAAAATGATATATTTACAATGACCAGAAACTGGAAAGTTGTTTAGATCAGGGTCACCAACCTTTTGGACCTGAGGGACCACCAAACTCATAATTTTAGATCCCAGGGACCACTAACCGGTTCTGTGGGCATGGTCTAATTTGTGGATGTGGCTCATGTGGTCATGTGACTGGCTGGCCATGGCTTGTATGTAAATGTTATAAATATTTACATAAATATTGAATTTTTTATGAAAAAAGAGAAACTTTTACCCAAAATCAGGCAAAGCAGGCAGGCAGATTGAGTTGCTCACAGAATCACAGATTCAGTTAGAGATCTATCTATCTGCCATTGGCTAGCTCAGTCTGTCACATAAAATTTTCTAGCAAGCAAACTCATAAAATTTTCTAGCAAGCAAAATCCAAAATTAACTCACAACACATCATGCATGTAAATATTCATTTTTTTCATTTAAACAAAGAGCAACTTTTACCCCAAATCAGGCAAAACAGGCAGATTGAGTTGCTCACACAATCATTCAGTGATCTGCCATCGGCTAGCTCAGTCTCTCAAATTTGCTTGCTGTGAGTCTGCACTGAATTTGCTTGCAAGCAAACCTTCAGTCCTAAGGGAGGTTCGGCTGTGTTGAGCCGAAGATCTAAAGACTAGCTAGGAAGCAAGAAATCCAACCATTTCCTGTTTCCTAGCTAATCTAAATCTCCTGGCACAGCAGAACAGATGATGGCTGGAAAAAGGAAAAATAGCAATTTAGCAGGCACGTTTACCAGGTAAGGAATGAGTGGGAGTGAGGGTTCCCGTGGGCCATGTGGAGGGCACAGCCTAATTCTGCACAGCCTGGATTAATTGCTGGGGGTGAGATTTCTCTGCGGCCCACCAAAATTTTCTCACGGCCCACCAGTGGGCCAAGACCCACCGGTTGGCAACTGCTGATTTAAATGGCTCTGCTATTGAGCCTGGATGTACTCATTGTATCTCTGTTTGTGGCTTGTAAATATTTTACTTTTATTTTTATTTCAATGTTGCTTTTTATATTTTTAAATATTTCTTTTGCTTTAAATATAAGCATTGTGTTATTGATTGCTGTATACTACCCAGAATAATTTATTTTGAGATGGTAGCTATATAAATTTGATCAATAAATAAAAGCTGCACAATGACATCATCATGCCAATAGTATCATTATACACTTCCACATTTGATGCAGATGTACGAATCAGTCCATATAGTGGACAATGGCTTAAGGGAGGTGTGATTATTATCTTACCTCCCAGGGATGACCATGACTCTTTTATATCTGGCCTTGACCAGCTTTGTCATTTCTAAGGTTAAGCCTGTTATCTGATTTTGGATCATCCCCATCGCACAGAGAAAGAGCACTAACTAAAATTTGACACTGACAAATAATCAGGCTTCAAATAGAGAAACAGACAAATAATCACTGACAAATAATAAGGCTTCAAATAGAGAAACAGATCCCTCAGTAGATTCCAACAAACACTTTTGAAATTTCAGTTTTAAATTAAAAGTAGAAAATCATTAATGTGTAGCAGCAATTATGGCCACCAAACTTTAATCATGTGCTAAGCACACTTAACTTTAAAGAGGTTTGGGGAGAGAAATTATGCATTCATGTTAACCAGATGCAGTACAGTAGTTCAACATGTTATCATAAAACAAAAACATTTCACTTTTCACAATTTTATCTTCAATGTAATCCTGTAAAACAGGTTAGTCAAAAGGAGACAACTATCTGGAGGAAGATCTAGTGTCAGGATTGCATGCAAATTTGAAAAGTGTATTTATTGCTTTATGTACAGAATGTTTGTATCTCTATTGTTCTAGATGATGTATCATATTCTTATTAATAAAAGACGAGAATAATATATAGCATGACATATGTTGTAATATAAACTAGTAAAATAATTCTGGAGCTCATGAATCCAGGCTATCAAAATCAGTGGTAATGTAAATAAGTCAGTAAATAATTATTTTAAATTTAAACAGAACAAACCAGTAATAACCAATGTAGCTTAATTCATCTGAAGCTGTGCAAGAAAGTTAAGGGCCTGTCACATTGGCCGACGGATGCAAAACGTTTGTAAAAAGGACGCAGCGGACAAGAAAATGTTCCATCCGTTGTTATCCGCTCTCAAAGGTGCCCCAAATTTGCATAACCAGAGCGGACAACAATGGAAAGGAATGGACGGGGGGAGGATGTAGAGGGGATGGAAAGCAGATGCTCCATGGAAGCCTGGAGAGAGATTAATGGCAGTAGGTGAACTGATTAAAGTTAATGTGGTTCAAATGTCAAGCCTGCCAAAAGCCCGTACAGCATCAAAAGGGTGCTTTCAGTTTTCAGAATCAGTGGCTGCTCTTTTTTATTGTTGTGTTTTGTGTAATATTATTAAAGATTATTTAAAGGAAATTATGAAACAAATACAATAACACAATACAAGAAAAGAAAAGTACAAAGGAAAAGTAGAAATCAAAAGAGAAAGTTAAAAGTACGATAAGGGAAATATGTAGAAAAGAGATGAAAATGAATACTAGTAGAATAGCTTATAAGTCCTTTACGCAGTTTTGTAGTTATAAATTTAGCCTTTACATTGCTGCTGGTTCTAAACAGGTCAGCTCTGCTTCTTCTCTAATCTAACCTGTTCTAATCAGGGCACAAACATAAATTATAGAGTAAACTTTTTTTTTGCAACAAAAAGTTTCAAGTGAAGATTCGGTGCTGTTCTTTGGGTCCTTTTTGGAAGGGTACCTTTCCGGCTAAAGGTAAGAAGCCTCCTTGTCTTGTCACCCCATTGGCATGGACTTGAACCCAAAACCGGGCAAATGGAAAGAGGATGTAAAACTGTAGAGAAACTTGCCATCGCATTGTTGTAGATGCGATGCTGGGTACCGTTCTGGTACCTACTTGCCTCTGTTTTCCATCCGTCTATATCCGGTCCTAATTGACATTCTTGTCGTGCAAAATAGTTGTTTGAAAACTGCGCAAACTTTTTACGAAAATGTATCCGACGCTGTCTGTTTCTGCATTCTGCAACGCATACGGATGGAACATGCTCCGTTCTACATCCGTTTGTCATCCGTTACGTGTCGCTATACTCCGCTTAGGCATTCCGCTGCGCATCTTGCGGCGCGAAACTTGCATCCGCTTTCACAGTGAAACGGACATCAGGGAGGAAGCGAAACGGACGCGGAACAGACACAAAGCGTTAGTAGCATGGGACGGAGAAAGGATGAAAAGTGGAGCAGCTTTGATATACAAAGCATTAAAATGGAAAAAAACTGTGTCGGCAGAGGGGACCTATTTGGATATTTTTAGGTGTTCGCAGGATGTTCTAGAGGATGTAAATAGGACATCTAGGGCAGAAAACTACTTATATTCCTAAAGAAAAAGAGGGGAGAAACTCACCTGGATCTCACATTTCGAGTCCAGCAGCCTCGGGTGGCAGACTCTTTCAGCCTTCATCTGGCTCTTGCTCTTCTCACAGTCATCCTAGTTTCATCTCCACCATGGATCATCACGACATCCTTTTTGGTAGCCACATCGTTCTATCATACAGTGGCAAGAAGCCATCTACAGTCTTTTCAACCTGTTTCCTAGCAAAGAAAAGGAGGTGGCCAAAAGAATGTCCTGGGTCGGAAGATGGATCGCCATAGAAGAGCAGAGTACAGACTGTATAACAAGCCGTGATGGTTGAAGCTGAGGAATGGAGACCCTCGGTGCTTCCAGAACTTCATAAGGAGCCGCCAGCCATGTTTGAATGAAGTTGTGGAGCACTGACACCTTGGTTTGCAGTGACAGGCAGTTAGCACAAACTTTCCAGCGCCAGCCTGGACCCTTTCTTGGAAAGCTCAAGGTGGCACTCACTCTGCCGCACCTGGCCCCGGACCGACGTACAGGAGCATGCAGTACGGCTTGGAGGGTGTGCACACATACACCATCATGCCATTGTGGTCAAAGAAAAGTGTGTAAACAGTGGGCCTATCATCGGAAGATACTCTGGAGGAGCTCCTCCAGTGCCCCTCCACTGAAAGCAAGGTCTGGTGAGATAAAGTTGCAGAGCATGGTATCGAGAAGTGGACTGTCCCCGACGCCATGGTAGGCCTATAGATGACAAGCATGTGGCTTGCAAATTGCTCCAGCCAAGTCAGGGTCCACTTATTTCAATTACAAGGCTTCTTCAGCATCATCTCTTCGGCCATGGTGTATGTACTAAACAGTTTTCATGAACATTGATGCTTCAGGCAACGGCTCATCTTCAGGATGCGGCCAGTTTAGCGAGCAACGCCAGTGAACCTCAAGGAGGGGTCTGGAAATGTAACCTCATCATGGGTTTCGCCAAGATCGCAGACCCCCTGCCAACAACTACACAAGATGCTGCCCTACTGTCATCGTGGGGATGATGCCTTCTCCTCAGACCTATCCTCATGAAGCCTACACATCAGATGCTTTCTCACGCCGTTTGAAGAAAGGATCTTCAACTACAGGCTGTCCGGCAAAGGCGGGCTTGTGGAGAACGCGCTGGCATCGCTGGCTAAACAGTTTCCAGTAACTTCTCAGCCACAGTCCATGCAGCATATACTGCTACAGACGTGAGGAGGATGTGGAAGCTTGCTGCACTCTGCACAATCTCGATGCGCACATCTCGCTACCGTCAGTGTTGCAGAAGCAGGCTTCGTCGACCTCGTAACAAGGCAATGGGGACATTGAGCTGGGAAAAGGAGGCAAGGACGAAACCTATAGCACATCTGTGGATTGTCAAGGCTCCCCAACAGAAGCTCACTGTAAGGAGAAGCAAGTGCAACCTCTCTGAAACCTGGTGCATCTGGCTGCCCCAGCATCTGGAGCAGTGGAGTGGCAAGACAGGATTATAGATGATTAATGGATGCTTCCTTCAGCCTGTCTCATCCCACTGATGAGCATTGGGCCATGTATGTGTGAAGTGGGCCTACAATGAACAGAACATTTAATAAATGAGTTGTTGTTTTATGTTGAAATGTGGTGGAGTCCAATGATTACATTTGTTTGATTAATTGAAGGGCCAAAGGTGTTGGCAGGCTGGGAGGGTGGACCATACATCCAGGTCTGTCACTATCTTGCACTGGAGGTTTACTATCGTCAACAGCTATTACCATTGTCATGGTGTGCAAAGGTATCCCTGCCCATCCCACAGTAATTACCCATCTTGCCCATAAGGTATCTCGGCCCAACCCACAGGCATTACCTGTCATTGCCCAAAGGTATCCCTGCCCATGCCCACAGTATCCCTGCCCATCCCACAGCTATTACCCATTCCCCAAGGTATCTTCTGCCGATCTCACTGCTATCCTTACCCATCCGACAAGCATGCAAAGGCTTAAACCATTTCTAAAATGAAGCAAGTGCTGTTGAAGCAAAGAATAATCGTTCTAAATAACAAGCTGTAAAAAAAAATGACGCCAAGTCAAGTGTCCAAAGCAAAGATAAAGTCAAACAAGTAACCACCCAGTCCTCTGCACTCTCTGGTCACTCTGAGGCGTGCCCAGTCTCACCGGGTCATGGGTCCAGGTGGCTGGTGGACGGTGGCTGCTGCTGGAGTGCTGGTCTGAGCGTCATTGGGGTGCTAGGCGCCCGAGAGGACAAAGGGGCGGTGTGTGGAGGAAGCTCTCAGTAGAGATGGCTAGTCCCTGTGATGTTTGAGAGCCCTTCCTCCAGGACATGGGTGTCAGCCCAATACCGATCGAGAGATGTTCTGAGGCCGGGTTTTGCTGTGGGGTGGAGGAAGGAGGAGTGTGAGTGGGGATGTCTGGTCTGAAGCTGAGCGAGGAAAGGCGTGTGTAGCATCTGTGGCACGGGTAGCATCTGTGGTGTGGCTGGCATCTGTGGTGTGGCTGGCATCTGTGGCGTGGCTGGCATCTGTGGTGTGGCTGCATCGGTGGCATCAGTGGCATCGGTGGCACAGGTGGCGTACGATATACCTGTGCTGGACTGGGAAGGGCTGCCTGTGCTGCTGGACCTCCTGGTAGCCATAGCCTTGGTTAGGTGAGGGCCTGTGGAAAGCCTTGAAAAGGCATGTGACATCACCTGGGGTAGAGAAGCAGGCCTGGACTGGGTGGGAGGCAGGTTCAGCTGGGTCTGGAGGGTTGTGAAGAAGATCGGTGATCCTGTCCCTTAACCACCTGGTACTGTGGATTCTGACATGTTCATGAGGGTCAGGTTGACGTAGGTGAGGAAGGGCTTGCGGTTGGAGGATGGGATGTTGGTGTGTACCAGCTGAGAGAGGAGATCTATGCTGCTTCTGATGGTGTCCTGAGCAGGACAGTGTGGCTCTGGCCCCTCCGATCTGCCTCTCTGCTTTCTGTGGAGGGTGGAGCTGGGGGAAGATGTGGTTGGCCTGTGGTGGAAGTGCGCTCTCCTTGCTCCCAACTGTGTCAAGGGGTCTTCACGCGCTCCATCATGGGTAGTGCAGCTGTTGGGGGGTTCGCCGCTGTGGGATGCTCCACAGATACCTGCTTGGACACAGGAGCTGACTCTTGGCCAGAAGAGGACTGGCTCTCTGCGGGCTGCCCTGAGAGAGAGGCTTGTGAGAGGGGCTGTCTCCTCGGTGGCAAATTCTCACCCTCCAAGAAGCTGCACTGGCCATCACATAGGTCTCTCGTCCGTCACTTGACCATGGCCTGGCCAGATTTCTTGAGGTGCAGCTTCTGTACCAGGTGTGCATGTGCTTCCACCAGCCGAGGAGCACCCCGAAGTGTAGCCCAGGCTCTCCCGCCTTCTCTCTCCAAGCAGCCTGCTTCCTTTTGGTGTCTGGATAGAGCCTGTTTCCCTTCGCCATAGATACTCGTTCTCCCTCAGCCATTCCAGCACCTCATCCTCATGTTCCTCTTCGATTGAGTATTGCCTCCTCTCCCGTTCACAGAATGTGCGGTCTGCCTCTTCCTCCTTCTGGCAGGGCCATCTGGGCCCTCATTAGAGGGCTTCGAGGTTGTTGGGGCTGCTCCTCCACACCCACCACCACCAGCAGCAGCAACAACAACAGTAGCAGCAAAAGCAGGACCAACTCAGCAGCAGCACCAGCACCAGCAGGCACTGGCCGGACCAGGAGCAGGCAGCAGCAGAGTAAGCACCAGCAGCGCCAGCAGCACCAGCAGGACCAGGAGCCACACAGCAGCACCAGCAGGACCAGGGAGGACAGCACCAGCAGAGTAATCGCAGCAGAAGCCCAGCACCAGGGCAGTGCCAGCAGAGTAAGCACCAAGCAGAAGGCCCCAGCACCAGGAGCAGTGGCAGCAGAAGCTCCAGCACCAAGAAGAGTCAGCCCAGCAGCATGAAGCCCCAGCAGAAGCAGAGGTCAGGGCCAAGGGGTGGGATGGTGGCCCTGTCCCTCTTGCCAGGGCCTGGCAGCAGATGGCTGAGGCTTTCTCTTCTCCCCGTGGTTCTTGGTTGTTGGCTTGCTGGCTGGCCTGGCTGGAGCTGTGTCCTGGCAGCAGTCTTTCCTCTGAATGGTGACTGCTTGCGAGCTGCTTCCTTTATATCCCCGGGGGCTGACGCAATGCATCCTCCCCCGCATGCGCAGTGAACGCTGTGGCATACCGCCAGGCTTCTGCTAGGCTTCCGCTAGGCTTTCCGCTCTGCATCCGCTTCATCCGCTCTGCATCCCGCTTCTGCATCCGCTCTTTCCGCTGCGCGTCCGCTTCGCTGTGCTCCCCGGAAGCCCTGCGGATGTGCCATCCACTCCCATCGCTAGTCGCATCCGATAGGGC
>BHFT01068622.1:0-19693 GCA_004320025.1 Laticauda laticaudata
GGATGGATCAGATGCTTATGGATGCTTACTTCAGCCTGTCTCACACAACTAATGAGATAGGCCATGTAGTTGGATGGGCCTACAAGAATATACATTTATGAAGTTAGTGTGTTTAGTTGAAGTGTGTTGGATGAAAGATATCTATTATTATGATACTAAAGGGCCATAGGGTGGGCACCTGGGAGGGTGGAGTCCACTATCTTGCAACTGGAGGTATCTATCCCAACAGCTTCACCGCATCTCTAAAGGTTATCTCCTGCCATCCACGTATCAACTACCCATCCCAACTGTTTCTTTCCCATCCCACAGCATGCAAGATGCTAACGATTTCGTAAAAGTTATTCCACGAAGACTTTATTGACAAAAATAATGAAGCTAAGTGTGTGAGCAAAGATTAATCACTTCATATAACAAGTTCGTAAAAGAAAGATCCCAATTAAGTCCTCCAAAGCAATAAATAAAGTCACACATGTACTCCAACTCTCCTGGCATCTCTTACTCCAGTCTAAGTTTAGAGGGATTCCACTCGTCTCAGGGGTGAAGGCGCATGGTGGTGGAGGTGGCTGCTGCTGGAAGTTGCTGTCTGAGGCGCCACTTGGTGTTGCGGCCGAGTAGGACAACACGGTGGAACGAGTTGTTTCGGAGCTCTCAGTACAGCTAGCTCAAGCCCCGTGATCGTTGAGAGCCCCTTCCTCCATGCTCCATGGGTGTCAGACCAATACCGATGACTAGATGTATTGAGGGCAGGCTTGGCTTTGGGGAGAAGAGCCAGTGTAAGGGTGCCTGTCTGGTCTGCAAGCCTTAACTGGCACTCAGTGTCGGCTTGGTGGTAGGGGCATCTGTGGTCGCTGGGTGTGCAACCGTGTCATGTTGTGGTCTAATGGGTTGGCGTGGGGTGGCATCAGTGGTGACGATCGGTACCTGATGCCTGAATCTGGGAAGGGCTGCCTGTGTGGCTGAGCTCTGGTAGTCATAGCCTTGTAGGTTGAGGGCCATGTGAAAGCCTTGAAAGGGCAGTGCATCACCTGGGGTGGGGAGTAGCAGGCACTGGACTGGGGGGCAGGTTCCAGTGTAGGTGTTAGATCAGTGACTTGTTCAACCTGTCTGGGTTCGAGTTCAACGTCTGGTTGAATAGAGAAGTGAACCTTGTCGTTGGATGCAGCCGATCCTGGACTCTGCAGGATGTCACATGTACTCAATTATGACCCTCTTTCTTGGCTATGCTATCACTGATGATCTCTCATTGTGCACTCGCAATTTCTAAGCTCTCTCGCTCGTCTCTGGAATCGCGTCTTTCACCATTGTCTTACCAGCGAGGGAATCTACGCTCTCCTTCGATGGCTCTTATCTCCAGCAGACAGTGTGGCTCTGCCCTCCGTTCTGCTCTCTGTCTTTCTGTGGAGGTGGAGCTGGCGTGGGATGACGGTTGCATGTGTGGTGGTCTCCTTTCTCCCACGTGTCAGGTTCCTCCACGCAGTCTGCAGGGCTAGTACAGCGCCTGTGGGGGTCTCCATCGTTGCACGCATAGATACTTGCATGACACAGGAGCTGACTCCTTGCCAGAAAGGACTGGCTCTCAGCAGGGCTGGCATGAGGAGCGAGGTTGTGAGTGGCGCTGGCTCCCTCATGGCGGATCTCACTTCATCAGAAGAAGCTCACTTGGCATGCACGTAGTCTCCGGTCCATTTCAGCTGACCGTACGTCTGGCCAGATTTCTTGAGGATGCGTTCCTTACCAGGTGTGCATGTGCTTCCACCAGCCGAGAACACCTTCCGAGTGTAGCCCATACTCCTGCCTTCTCTTTCAAAAGCACGCTTCCTCTTGTATGTGGTCTCATAGAGCCTGTGTCCCTCCCACTAAGATCATTCATTCCCTCACCACTCCAGCACTCCTCCCTCATGTTTCTCTTGATTGTGTCTTGCCTCTCTCCGTCACGCGTCATGCCTCTGCCTCCGTTGGCGAGGGCTCATATGCGGCCCTCATCAGACAGGCTTCAGAGTTGTAGGGCTGCTTCTATCCTTCCACATCCAGTAAGCACAGCAGACAACATAAGCGGTAGAGCAGCAAAACAACAGGCACCAGCTAGCACCAAGCTAGCAGTCTCAGACAGCTGACTCCCTAGACAGGCACTGTCGGACAGGGACGTACAGGAGCCACCCTAGACATGTAGACACCAGGAAGTGTACCAGCAGGCCAGCTCGAGATGCGAGAGAGTAGCACCAGCACGAAGCACCAGCAGCGAGTCCCCAGTTCAGGCAGAGTAAGCACCAGCAGATAACACACCAGACAGGAGGTGCCAGCAGTAGTAAGCACCAGCCAGACCGCACCCAGCAATGCCGTAATCGGCAGCATTGAGTGGAAGCACCCACCAGAGAGCACCGACAGCCAGAAGCGAGCATCAGCATGAGACAGAGCACCACCTCCAGAGAGAGCAGCATCAGCAGAAGCACATCCCAAGACACGCAGGAACCAGACAGTAGGTGAGCCTGGGGCAGTTAGAGAGCCCGCAGCAGAGAGCAGATGTGTATGGGCCAGTCTGGTGGTGGGAGAGTCCGCTGTCCTCTTCTCAGGCTGCGCAGACATGATGGCCAAGGTTCTGTTTTCGTTCCCCTGGTTTGTTGGTTGTGCTGGCGGCTGGGTTGCTTGGCGGGCCGGCTGCTGGCTGGCCTCTGGGGCTGGCAAGCTGTGTCTGGCAGCGTCTTTCCTTTGAATATGACCTACTTGCGGCTGCTTCCCTTTATATCCGCGGGGCGTGAATGCATCCTCCCGCATGGCGCAGTGAAGCTACGGCATCGCGAGGCATCCGCTAGCATCCGCTAGGGGTTCATGCTGCTGCACCGCTCATCCCGCTCCTGGCATCCCGCTCTGCATCAGCTCTTTCCATTCGATCTGCTTGCTGTGCCTCCCCAAAGCTGGGATGTGCCATCCGCTTCCATCTGCTCCATCCGCTAGGCTTTCCATGGAGCATCGCCTTCCATCTGCCCTAACGTCTCCCCCATCGGTTCCTTTCCGTGTTGTCGCTCTGGTTATCAAATTCAGGCACTTTTGAGAGCGGATAACAACGGATGGAACATTTTGCTCGTCCGCTGTGTCTTTTTTACAAACGTTTTGCATCCGTTGGCCAGTGTGACAGGGCCTTTATGTCATGTGATATCGTAGAACCTAGAAATTTAAAGGTCTCTACTCTTGATACTGTGTTGTCTAGTATTGTAGGAGGTGGTAGTATGGGAGGGTTTTCTTCTAAAGTCTACCACCATTTCTACGGTTTTGAGTGTTTTCAGTTCCAGATTGTTCCGGTTGCACCATGAGGCAAGTTGTATAACCTCCTGTCCATATGCAGATTCATCGTTGTCTCAAATGAGACCATTAACTGTTGTATCATCAGCAAACTTCAGTATTTTAACAGATGGATCGTTTGAAATGCAGTCACTGGTATATCGGGAGAAGTGGAGATGGCACACAGCCTTTGGGGGCTCCTGTGCTGATTGTACAGGTATCGGATGTGATTCCACTGAGCTTCACCTGCTGCTTCCTGTCTGTTAGGAATACTAATATGGCAAAGGATGATTGCATTCTAAGGACAGAATGACTCATACTTGATAAATACTTGGAACACATTCAATTCCTGGCTTCCAGATAAGGTTCCAAGTCAGCTTTTACTTCCTTTAAAGATGACAAGCGCACAATTATCACAATGCTTCTGGCCCTGCCTTTGCACCCAAATAGCTTTTGATCAGCAACTTATCATATTCTCTGGGCTATAACTAATGGTAGCTGAATTTGCTTTGCCCAGATCTACGCTTTTGAAAATCAAATCATGTCTAAAATAAATCATATTGATGTCATGCCCTTGTTGGAGTCAAGAGGGATCTTAGAAGCTGTGCACTCTCCACGCCTTCACAGATGTGGCTCCATTCCACTGTTAGACAGACCGAGGCAACTGGTGACTGAAGGAGAAAGACAAGGAATAGGGGAAAGGTATTAGAAGACATAGTTTAGTATCCTTTATGCAACCTAGCACTGATGATATTACCCAGTTGGGTAATGAAACATCTGCAAGAAAACAACCAAACTCTAAGCACCCCACAAGATGCAGTTTTCTCTGCCAAGCAGCTCTGCTTCCAAGTTAGCCTGTTTGCTGAAATCTGGAGGATGCACACATTGCTAGAAAGGAAGTCATAATGTCCATGTGGACAACAAACTCACATGGGCTCAAATGTAGGGTGTGATCTTGGTAAATTCCCATATTGTACCTCCTCAAATTGAATACTTCACTGAGCAGAAGATCCTGTCCCTCATAGGATGATGACTTCTTTGATTTCTCATAGGATGATGATTTCTTTGGGATTTAAATAAATAAAAAAACATATACGTAACTGCATAGTCATAGTTCCTGAAGATGGTTTAAATGCTCCAGGGGCTTACTGTATATTGCTATCAGGATCTTGACTGGGATAGGATAGGCTTATTAGCATTGGCTTCCACAGAAGGAGCTGGTTTAAGAGGGTGGTGACAAAAATATTCCTATAGTATTTTTTTTATTACAGTTACAGTCCCGGATTACAAATAAGAAGCATTAAAGAAGCACTCAAAGGCCAGACAAGGAATAATGGATGGAAACTGATCTAAGAGAGATTCAGCCTGGAAATAAGGAGAAATTTTCTGACAGTGAGAGTGATCAACTAATGGGGCAGCTTGCCTTCAGAAGTTATGTGAGCTTCATCACCAGAAATTTTCAAGTAGAGACTGGACTGCCATCTGTCAAAAATGGTGTGGGGTCTGCTTGGGCAGGGGGTTGGACTAGATGACCTACAAGGTCCCTTCCAACTCTCTTAATCTGAATATTGAAATATCAATAGTAACATCAATAATCTTAACAACAATTTCAATTGCAAAAGGCAGCTTTACTCAGAACAACTTATATCCTGTGACGATACCTCTTAACACCATAAACATCTGCATCTGCCTAACTCAGGTCCTTTAGAAGGACTCGATAGTGTACAAAAATGCCAAATGCAATCTGAACATCTGGCTGACTGTGCGATGGATCAAAAGTAATATATTACAATTAATTTGTTGTCAATTGGCAATCAAAGTCTGACGAATTTTGCAGATAGTAAAACAAAATTTAGCGACCTTCAAGAGATTGCATTGTACTGATCTGATATCAGCAATTGCATATTAAAAAGATGAGTGTTTCCTGGGTATTTCATCAGGTGAGGTGTTATGAGTGGGTCCTTGAGACCTTATGGAATAGGGGGTCTCCAAATCTGGAAACTTTAAGACTTGTGGACTTCAACTCCCAGAATCCCTCAGCTAGCCATGGGAGTTGAAGTCCACAAATCTTAAAGTTGCCAAGTTTGGAGACCTCTGTTATAGAAGGTACAGTATAGTAGAGTATCATGTACTGTAGTTTTAATAGCCCTACAAGGGCACAGGCTCAGCTGGGATGGATTTTTTTTTTTACATCCGCCTGCCAAAAGTGCTTTATCCTTTTATAGACCTCACTTCAGAGTAGCTGAAAAAAATGCCTTCTCCCATAAGAACCTCCTTAAGTAAGAGGGTCTGTAGGTAAATTTTATTCTGGTTCTTTCCACCTGGAATGTAGAACTTTCTGATACCTGAAGTGGAAGCTTTTCATAGGCGGGGGATACCCATCCAATCTTTTTTTTAATGAAAGATAAACACAAGTATCTTTGCAAGGTGTTTCTCCTTTGTATTTATCTGTACATGTGTGTGCGTGATTGGCTTAAACAAGTATGGTACATCCTCTTTTTCTAAATACACACTTCATGCACACTTAACCTTTGTATCTTATTTTGACTGGTGAAGTTACTTGGATGAGTATCAAAATGTCTCAGATTAACAAACTTTGGTCGAGTTGCCAGGATTTAACCTTTGTTTAGATACTTTTGGCCTGGGTGATTGAGTTTTCAATGACATATTTAACCTTTGTGGACTTAATCTACTAACAAATCAGCTGGGAATCAACTCTGAAGATCTTTTTAACACATTCCATTTTATTTATCTTATTAAACTTGAAGGCCGCTTGCTGAACTAGAAACCAAAGCTTTATTTAATTTGCTTGGAGTCTTTTCTCTTTTTAATTTTTTTTAATTGAATATTGTTTTTGTTAATTGTATATATTAAGAAGGTTAAATAAATGAAAAAAGAAACGAGAGGCTGGTTGATTCCAAATGACTCCAGGCAGCTTACACTTGAAAGGAGTCAAGAATAAATGATAAAATAAAAACAAAAAATCACGTCTGGAAGAAACAAACACAACATGCCAGAAAAAACCAACAGGGACTGAAGGAAAGAAAAGAAAGCATCCTACTGCCAGGCCTGGGAGAACAGCCAGGTTTTCAAAGCCTTTCAGAATATTGTCAAGGTAGGACCCACAGCAGATGGCTCAAGAATTACCATATCAGAAGGCAGCAGCCACAACAGAGAAAGCAAATCTCCTGGGATCCAGAAAAGGGGCTCTTTCTTTGCATGGACCTGGTTTGCAACCACTGTCTCCAAACCTACTGGGAAGACATAAAACTATTGGAGACAGGTAGTCCTTTAAATAATCAGGTTCTAGATATAGATCAATCATGATTTTCCATGCACATTATCAGGGATGGGCTGCTGGGGATTCGCAGGGGTTCGGGAGAGCCCCTAGCTAAGATTCTGTGCAGTTTGGAGAACCCCCAAATCTCACTCCTGGCTTCCCCTCCCCTCCCCTCCCAGGATTCCCCACGCAGCCTGTTTTGAATGCAGGTAAGTGCAGGGCACACACAGAGGCTCAGGCAGGACAAAAAACAGGCCTCACGGAAGTTCGGGAAGGCCGGAAATGGGCCTGTTTCTGGCTTCTAGAGAGCCTGTGGAGCCCAGGGAGCCATTTCCCCCTCCCGGAGGCTCTAGGAAAGCCTCTGGAGCCCAGGGAGGGCAAAAATACTCCACGCCTACCCAGCAACTGGGCAGAGAACCTTTTGTTAAAATTTTTGAAGCCCACCCCTGCACGTTATGTCCATCAAGAAACTAGGATTGATTTAGGCTTCCTGTTAATGGTTTATTTATTTAGCATATGGCACTTGTTAATGATAAAAAGACATGTACCTGGCATTCTTACTACAACATATAGTATTGCTTTAGATTTAGAAGATGCCAAGCTGGTTTGATATTATAATTATAAGAGAAAAATTTACTACCATAAACCCAAGCTATTTACTTGCATTCTTCTGGAAATCTGAATATAATAAGGGCAAAGTCTGTTTTGCATCAAGCTTGACTCCTGGAGATCCATCTGTATAATTTTATTTGGATGACATTTGGATGGATTGCCATTTCCTTTCTCTGAGATTCTTTTTTCTTTTAAGTTTCAGCTTCCCAGTTTAGCCTCTAGTACTTGTCTTCCAAAGTAAGGTAGTCTCTCTCCATGTATTAAGTAGGCCTGATCTTGCCTTGCTTTCTAGTTCAGCTAAATGCATTGCTGCCATCTGCTGAGGGGAACAGAAAAGAGAAGCAAGTAGAGCCTACTGCAAGTAGTCCTCAATCAATGACAATGGAGTCCCAAAATTCTGTTGCTAAACAAAACAGTAGTTAAATAAGTTTTGCCCTCTTTTATCGCGTTACTTGCCACATTTTATGTGAATCACTGCAGCTGTTAAGTTAGTAACACGATTGTTTGGTGAATCTGGCTTCCCTATTGACTTTGCTTTTTTATGTATTTGTTTGTTTGTTTGTTTGTTTATTTATTTATTGCTTACAAGATAATAGGAATCAGTAAAAACATAGTTATGAATACATGGATACATTTAAGAAAAATAAAAAATAAAAGAAACAATAGGACAGGGAGGATAGGCAAGTTGGTGCCTTATACACATCCCCGACAGACCTCTTAGGAAAGGGGTGAGGTCAATAGTAGACAGTCTAAAGCTAAAGTTTTTGGGATTTGGGGAAGAAACCATAGAGTCAGGTAGAGTATTCCAGACATTGACCACTCTGTTGCTGAGTCCGTATTTCCTGCAATCAGTTTGGTGCTATTAACCTTGAATTTGTATCTATTGTGTGCTCTTGTTTTGTTATGGTTGAAGCTGAAGTATTCATTGACAGGTAGGACATTGCAATGTATGATTTTATAATACTATACTTAGATCGGACCGAAGGCAGCATAGTTCTTTCATTTTCTAGGTTCTAGAATTGGTGGCATAAGGTATTCTGCAACAAGTAGAGGAGTGGAGACTCTTCTTGTGAAATATTTCTGGACTTTCTCAACTGTGTTATATCAGATACGTAATGTGGGTTCCAGACTGATAAGCTGTGTTGAGTATTGGTCTAGCAAATGTTTTGTATGCTCTCCTTATTAGTGTAACATTACTAGAGAAAAAGCTAGTAAGATTAGGTTAACAACTCTTAACACCTTTTGGGCTATGTAGTTACAGTGGGATCTAGCACTTAGATCATTAGAGATGAGTACTCCAAGATCCTTGACAGAGTTTGAATCATCAACAAGGTCTTGACTATCAGCTATATTTTATTTTCCTGATTTTTTTTGCCAATATGTAGGACAGAACATTTATTAGTAACACAATTGTTTGGTGAATCTAGCTTCCCTATTGACTTTGCTTTTTAGGAGATGGCCAAAGGTAATCACATGACCCCAGGGCACTGCAACTGTCATTCCTGATGGGATGTGTTCCGTCCGGAAAAACGCAAGGTAGACCGGGTTCCAACAAACAAAGTCTTTATTGAAGCAAGTAACAGTAATGGAACCGTTTGGCTAAAGCCGCGGCAGCCTTTTTGTACAGGCTTGCCTGCCGGCTTGTAGCCAATGGCGGCTATTTAACTTTGCTGCCTTTCAGCGGCTCTTTTGGATTGGTTCCTAATGAACCAGTCCAATGCTTATTCTTCTAGCCAATCAGATTGCATAGTTTGGAGTATACCATTTTATACAGAACAGGATGAATCCAAGGTCTTCCTGAATTCAGTTTTGTTGTGTCACTAAAGGAATGGTTGTAAGTTGAGGACTACCTGGATTGTTTCTTCTGCACTCTGCCCATCTGTGTTGGGAAGAGCTGTTATTTCAGGCTGATCAGTTCAAACTTTCCCTATAGTTTCATTAAACAAATATTGTTGCTGGCAGACTAGATTAGTACAACTGTGCAGTTTTATTTGATGATACAAAAATGTTTAACATGCCTTCTTTGGGACTGGGTTTCAGCCTTCCAGTAAAACTATTGCTTTGGACGACCTAAATAATCCAAGGAAAATCCTGCTTAGTTTCTTAGACCAGCTAAAATCATCTAAATGTTGCCAAACAAGATCCTGTTGCTAACCAAATGTACAGCGAATCTTTTAGCATCAATGTTTTTGGCTGTTAAGGGTTAGACTGTCTGGTCTGTTTTATTCCTATAGCCAACACATTTTTGATATATTCAACTAGGAGGCTGATATTGTGTTGGAAGACTGTGGTGGTGTGATTTGTTAAAGCTAATCTGCATTGCAGCATAGATGAAGTTAACATTTCAGAGAGAAATGACCTTGTTAGTCTGCTGTAGCCAAAACAACACTTTTCTGATAACTATAAACTAATAAATAATAGCACATTTTTGCGACTTACACTTTACTTTGTGGATCTGATGAGGCAAATTCCAGTCTGTATAAAGAATGCCTTATTTGCCTCTCTAAAATTCTTTTTTAATTTCTATGAACTACATGCACATAGGCAATCTTCATTTACTGGATGCGGATGCTGAAATGATAGTTGGCTTGAAAGACATATATCATTCAAAGTTTGATTTTAAAAAATAATAATTCTATAGTAATTTCAGATAACTTTTCTTTTAGAACAATAATGATTTACTGGAAGATCTTACATAGTCACTCTATTCAAACAACACAAATCTGTGCAGCTTACAACCCCCCCCCAAAAAAAATCAGGAAAAAATGACAATTAACAATAAAGAGTAATATGTGACTTAGTGCACTTCATATCCTCCCCTGATGGGAATTTATACTCATTGGAATCCAGAGGTGGTATTCATCAGGTTCTGACCAGTTCTGGAGAACCAGGAGCGGAAATTTTGAGCAGTTCAGAGAACTGGCAAATGCCACCTCTGATTGGCCCCACCCCCATCTATTCTCTATTGGCTGGGTCTTCTTTTGTTGCCCTGCACACAAGAACAGAGCTGGAAAGCAGGTTAGTGGGGTGGGATGGGGGAACAGGGATTCTGCAGTAATCTTCTCCCAGGAGTGGGGAGGGAATGGAGATTTTACAGTATCCTTCCCCTGTCATGCCCACCAAGGCACGCCCACAGAACTGGTAGAAAAACAAATTTGAATCCCACCACTGTCAGAATCCCAAAGTTTGGGGAAATAACCAGATTTTAAAGCAGTTTCTAAAGGTCAGTGGAGGTGGATGGTAGGCCCAGATCAGTTGTATCTCATAGAAGATAATTCCAAGGGAAGCTACAACAACTGCAAAGGTCCCTGTTTGGGGGCCAGTCAGGTCCATTGTTTCAAACACAAGACACAAAAGCAAAAAGGTAAAGGTTTCCCTGTCAGTCATATCTGATTCTAGGGCATGGTGCTCATCTTTGTTTCTTGGCCAAGGGAGCCAGCATTATCCAAAGACAATTTCTATGGTCATGTGGCCAGCGTGGCTGTACACCAAAGGCACACGGAATAATACTCTTACCTTCCCATCAAAGTGGACTCAAAGGATGCACCTCATTTTATTTCATGAGCTGACATATTAGTTGAGAATGACAAAGTCTATTTCCAGTTAATTTCTTTACTATTCTTCTTTCCAGAGGAGCTGAGAGAGATACAAAAAAGCAGAGGGAGTCTAGAAGGAAACCATGGCAATAAAAACCAAAATTGCTTAAAAGCAGTAAGTATGGAAAACTAAAAACAAACAATATAAAAATAGACAATCTTTAAAGTACCTAGTTCTAAAGCAGATGTTAGCCTCTGAAATGCTTAGGTAAACAAGTATGCCTTTGTTTGTTTGTAAACGAAGATGCTGAACATCTTGACAATAATCCTTAAATAGGTAACGACACTGAGAAAACCTTATCCCTGCCTCTGTATGATGAGTCAAAACTATTGGTACAAGTAGTCCTCAACATGTGACCACAAATGAGCCCCAAATTTATGTTGCTCAGTGCGACAGTTGTTAAATTTTGCCCCATTTTATGACCTTTCTTGTCACAATGGTTAAGTGTGAGTCATTGCAATTAAGTTAGTATCACATTTGTTAAGTTAATCTGGCTTCCCCATTGTCTTTGCTTATCGGAACATCACTAAAGGTAATCACATGACCCCAGGATACTGTAAACCATCCTAAATATGAACTAGTTGTGGGAATTATTTGTTTAGCAGAGTGATAGCATTCGGGAAAAAACTGTCTTTGTATCTAGTTGTTCTGGTGTGCAGTGCCCTATAGTGTTGATTTGAGGATAGGAGTTGAAATAGTTTATGTCTGGGATATGAGGGGTCTGTAAATATTTTCCCAGCCCTCTTTTTGACTCGTGCAGTATACAGATCCTCAGTGGAAGGCAGGTTGGTAGCAATTGCTTTTTCTGCAGTCCAAATTATCCTCTGAAGTCTGTGTCTGTCTTGTTGGTTGCAGAGCCAAACCAGACAGTTATAGAGGTGCAGATGACAGACTCAATAATTCCCCTGTAGAACTGTATCAGAATCGAAAGGTCTTCCAAAACAGAGCTTGGAGAAAACCCTGCACAGCTTGTGTTTACACTGCAACATTCTTATAACCAATCTTTAGCCCTGTTTTTTGGAAATAATATTTCAAGAAGAATATAGCAAACTGAGATCCTTTGAGACTTCAAAAAGCAGCAATTCTTGGGGATTCTAGACAGAGGAAATTCCTGTTAAACTGTTTAAAATTTCTTGGGGATCTCTATTATTGATTGGCTTCAATTAAGTTTGTATTAAAATTAAACAAGGAAAGCTTTCTCTTGAGTTCCTGGAGAATAGGTGGGATATGAATCTAATAAGAAGAGTAACTGAGCATTAATGGAATTTTAGAGGTGAGAGATTTATTGGAATTATAACAGAATGGTTGTTTATCTGTTCTATCTCATGCATTCTAGTTCTAGTGAAAAATCATTGTGGGTTAATGATACACACACACACAAACACACACACACACACAAACTAGCCATCCATTTTGTAGTCTAATATTGTTTTACCCATATGGTTTGTGATTTGGTGTTGTGAAAACTTGGACAACTTGCAGTAGTTTTTAATCCACTTGGACGTTGACAACTTTGACTGGGAGTGATCTACTATAGGAGACATTTGAAGTCTTGAGATTGGGGAAATTTGCATGAATTCTTGGCCCAAGATCAGCTTTTTTTTTCTTCCTGCCTCTTTATGGTTTCCTTTCTATCTATACATTCCTTTTCATATATGTAGTGCATCACAGAGAGCTAATAATTTTGCTTTCATTCTGCCGGGAGCATTTGGTTAAGGTTGATTCAAGAAAAGGACTCAGGCACCCACTGAATCCATAGATATAAACACTTGTCCTCTCCTGAAACCTGCTATGAGCTCTATCAACCCTGTGATTCATCACCACCATCCTGCATAATGAATAAACTGCATTACTTTTTGGCTGATGCCACAAGATGCAAAAATTTTAGACACACAATGTGTGCTATCTCTTAGCTAGGCTGTGGCTTAGAATCTTGCCTGCCTCTTAATTCTCACAATAGGCTAGAGCAGGGGTGTCAAACTCGATTTCATTGAGAGCTGCATCAAGGTTGTGTTTGACCAACAAAATATATGGAAATTTCAGGCGTTAATACATCCAAACCTTTTGAACCAGGAAAAATATTACATATAAGAATATTATAAATGAAAAAAGGGAACTGAAGTCCAAACAATAGCTAAAAGAACAAGGGGTAGAATTGGAATGGTGGGCCTATTTACAAATTCAGTCAAGATATGGGAAAGACATGAAAGAATGGGGGATTAGTAAACAAGCCACAATACTAGATGTAATTTTACTGGGGACAGACAATAAATTGATAAGAAAAAAATATATTTTTTTATTGGACTATAAGACGGAGGAGGAACAGGTAAAGGAAATGAAGGTGGTTTGAGCCACAAATTTTGGACATAATATAGATTTGGATAAATGGCAAGCACTATGGGAGTGAAATAAAAAGACAACATTGGCCACATCTTATAAGGAAAACTTATATAAGATGTTTTATAGGTGGCACCTCCCCGTAGCAAGACTGGCTAAAATGTATAAAAACCTGTCACCAAACTGTTGGAAATGTGCCCAAGAACATGGAACATACTACCATACATGGTGGTCTTGTAAGAAAACTCAGGAGTAGTTTTGACATAAGATCCAGATGTAGTTAGAGGAGATGATTGGACAGAAAATAGAGTATAAACCGGAATTATTCTCACTTGGAATTATGACAGAAAGATATAATAAAGAGGAGATTTATCTAATAGTACACATTATCATGGCAAGAATGACTTTTGCCCCAAAATGGAAAGATAGAGAAATTCCTGATGAAGGTGAGGTGATAAAGAAGATATTGATATGTGCTGAAATGGATAGATTGACTCTGGAATTAAAAAATAATGAGACAGAATACTACCAGATATGGAACAAATTTTATCAGTGGTAGATAATAAAGGAAGGACCCAGAATAAAAAGCAGGATTTGTAGAATGGGTAATTACGGATAGAAACAAATTATACAAATGTATATAAAATATGTATTATATATTATAACATGTATGACAAAAAGGAATGTCAGGACGATCACACCGTGTCCAGTATTTTTATAATTCAATCAATTAAATATGTTTAAAAAAAGTGTTTGACCTTGGGATGGTGTGGCCAGCATGACATCCCTCGTGTTGGGGGCGGCTGTGGTGGCCTGAACACACTGCCAAAACAAATGGGCTCCTGGGCTCTGTTTTCAGCTGCAATGGCCTCCTGCAACCCTCTGCCAACAAAAAGGAGCTCAGGGGCCAAGTGCAGCTTTGTTTTCACTAGCAGAGGGCTGCAGGAGGCCATCATGGCTGAAAATGGAGCCTGGGATGGTTGTGCATAGCTCTCCTGAGCTCCATTTTTGCTAGCATAGGCACCACAGGCTGGACCTTTGCTGTTTCCTGGGTGGCTCCACTGGACAGATCTCAGCACCCCATAGGCAGGATCTGATCCACAGGCCTTGAGTTTGACATCCCTAGGCAAGAAGTAAAAATGTATCCAAAGTAGGGCTACTCTATTTGGCTTGCAAAGAGATATAGATTTATCTCTTCATTGCCATCTAGTAGGCTAGAGGAGGCTGATATTCCTAGATGTAGTTATGCGGATCTTTATGAAAGTCCATTGAAATTTTAGAATTGGGCCAACTTGTTCATTGTGCAAACTGTGATCTAACCCACCCCCAGTTCAATCCAGTAATTTTGAGTGATGAGTTCCAAAGATCTGTAAGACCTGGTCTACAAAATAATTGGTTTTCCAAGCAAAAGTTTAGATTTTTGGATTGCTTTTACCACAAAATAATGTATCCAACTACTCCATCAGGCTGCCTAGTGAGGGGTGCTCCCAAGGGAGCTCGGGAAAAGGGATGAAGTCCACCCCATGTAACACCTGAAAAGCTGTCTGTCCCATACTTCAGCCAAAACCTAACTTGCAACATGAAATGTAGCCCATCCATGGAAAGCAAGAACTATGTAAAATGCCTTACAGATATTTCAGCAGTATATTAATTTTATTCCTCTCAGTTTTGCCTATTCCTTCCATCTTTCCTTGTTTTCCATATAATCCTTCTAAATGGCTTTTCAAGTAAGGCATATAGAATCAGGTAGAATCCATACAAGTCTAAAAATTAAAAAGCATCAATCATGCTTGGGTATGGCAGTTTTATTAATACAGCCTAAAATCAGACCACCCTTTCTCTTCCTTTTCCTTCCTTGTTTAAACTCTTGTTTTTTGTTCAGGTTTTGGTCACAGACAACTCCAAGATGCTTTTCCAAACTAGGAAATTTTCCCAAGCCAGGAATTCCCATCCTGTGTTTGGGGGATTTGATTTTTGTGTAACCTGAAGTTGAATTTTTCCTTTGTGTTGAATTTCATATTGCTAATTTCATCCCACTCTCCTATTTTATCCAAACAAATCCCTTCTCCCTAGATATATTAGGATAAGAATTCAGGGGTTCAAGTTGGATTAAGAGCACTTTGCACAGGATACAGAAGAGGTCACTTCCTACCCCACACTGTTCTCAGTTCCTTAAAAGGAGGTTGACTCATAATTGTCTTCATGCCATTTCAAAATGCTCTGAACAAGGAGCGAAAAAGCCCAAAACAACTTTCCACTTCAAGTTGCTACAGACAACAACTAACCAAGAGGAAAATATAATTAGCTACTTGCACGTATCCTCACTCAGGATACGAGCATGATTACGTACCACTTACAACCATAATTAAGGCCAAAATATCTGTTGCTAAGTGAAACATTTGTTAACTAAGGTTTGCCCAAATCTACAATATTTTTTTGCCACAATTGTTAAGTGAATCATTGCAATTATTAAGCTAGCAACACGGTTGTTAAGTGAATCTGGCTTCCCCATTAACTTTGCTTGTCAGATGGTCGCAGAAGGTGGTAACATGACCCCAAGGCGCTGCAATCATTGTAAATATGAGTCATATCAGTTGCCAAGTATTTGAAATTTGATCATGTGACCATGAGAATGATGCACTGGTCAAGAGTATAAATAAATGGTCATAAGTCACTTTCTCAGTGCCATTGTAACTTTGAGTGGTCACTAAATGAACTGTTGTAAGTCGGAAGATTACCTGTAATTGGGATGAGACGGTTCCTTGGGTATCTTGGCCGGGTTGGGCTTCAAAAAATTTCGCAAAGGGTTCTATGCCCAGTTGCTTGGTGGGCATGGCCTAGTTGGCCTCCTGCACCATGGCAGGGGGGGGCGTTTTCACCCTCCCTGGACTCCAGAGGCTCTCTGGAGGCTGGATACAGGCCCATTTCCGGCCTTCTCAAAGTTCTGGGAGGTCCATTATTTGCCCTCCCAGAGCCTCTGTGCACACCCTGCGCTTACCTGCACCCAAAACAGGCCGCGGGTTGACTCCTGGGAGGGCGGGAAGGTGGGGCCAGCCAGGAGTTTGGGGGTTCTCCAAACTGCAGAACTCCCAGCAGCCCTTGGCCTCATACAATGAAGGGTTTTAAAGGTAATAACTAACACTTTGAATTGGGCCTAGTGAATTGAAACAAATTGGCACCTAGTGCAGCTCACATAGTAGAGGGGCCATCTTAGGGGCACCCAGAAGCAATGTATTGATTATTGCGAAGATTAGTCTGTCATGGCCATCTTAACAGGGATGGAGTTCTAAAAGCTAGGAGATACAGTGAGGCAGGAGTTCTAGCAAATGGAGAAAGATGTGTCCCATAAATTCCAGAGATGTTTATGAGATTTCTTGCAGTGATAAACACAATGGGATTGAGACAGAAGTTCTTGAATGCAGCCAACACGAGGAATTGCAGAAATACGGAGCTGCTTTGAACCTGCTGCCACTATATCCCTGTGAAAAATTGTTCTCAATGCCTCTTGATCTGGACTCCTTGTTTGGAAAACACACCCACACATGAATATATTTGAGAGGGGGGGATTCTAGATTGTGCCAAGCATTTTATTTTAAATGTATGCACTGAATGTCTAAGTGTCTTCCAAAAATGAGCCTGGGGAATAACGTTCACCCCCATTCGAAGCATATGGGAATCTATATCTGGATTGCACCATAGTTATTTACTGAAATGTAAGAAGAAAAAAACAAATAGAAACACAGCTGTCTATGATATACTTAACAAGAAATGCAATTGGCTCTAATGTCAAGGACAGATCATATTCTGTTGAGTTTCAGGATTCTGAAGAAGGAGTAATATCTCAGAAGAGATGCCCCATACATAAAATAATAGGTTGCGGCTAGGAAGAAACACATCCTTTCAATAATCAAATTAATTACTATTTATTGTAGCAGCAATTTGGCCTCTGCCTCCTTCTCTTTCTCCTTCTCTCCAGCCCACCCCCCCCCAGCAAACTGTCTTCCAATCATCTCCTACNCCTTCTCTTTCTCCTTCTCTCCAGCCCACCCACCCCCCCAGCAAACTGTCTTCCAATCATCTCCTACAAATAAATGTATTTTCTCATCTTGAATGCAACAAATCAACATGGAACAATATTTATTTTCCAAAAAAGTCTGTTTATGAAAAACCTTTGTTGAACCTTTCTTCTTTGCCTATTCACATTCCCAACTATCCTGTTTTCTAACCCATTGTAGAAGGCCTTGTTATTTACTTTGAATAGAATAGAATAGAATAAAATTCTTTATTGTCCAAAGAATTTGTCTTTGGCGCACATGCTCTCAGTTTACATAAAGAAAAAATAAAATATATATTGTCTTTTTCAGCTAAACTCCTCAGTGTAAGAAAGCAGCAGTTCTGCTATTCTTTCATGGTTCTTACTCTTCTCATTGTGGTTTTGCAGTATCCCCCTCATAGTTTTTTCCAAAAAAGCTGCTTATTTGGGGGAATGTATTTGAGAGCCTGAGTGGCTGTAATTCAGTGAATTCTTGCATCAAGGAACACAAGAGTTTTTCATAGCCAGAGGACATATTTAAACCACTAAGTTCAAGTTTCTATGAGACTTCCTTCAAAATTGTTCTGGGGGTGAAAAATAAAAAGGAAAATGTTTGCTTCTATGCATGGCACCCCTCAAAAATTTCAAAATGCTTTCCCACTGGATAGTTCTGTGTATTCTGCTAACCACCCAAACAAAGTTAATAGTAGTTACTAAGAGAAACTTGTCGGCATCCACATCAATAGATGATTCCTAGAATTCCTTGGGGGAAACCATGACAATTAAACTAGCCTATCTATCATGTTCAGTTAATCTCCTTTTCACGTTTAGCAGAGAACAGGAGAAAAGCAAAGAAAAATAGGGATCGGTTAATGTGCCAAGAACTGTAGTAAGCAAACAGAATAGTCTACTGGTTGCATTATCATATGGGTAAGTGCAAACTTTCTCAGTGGTTTCTTATTTTAATAATACTAAAAAATACCTGGGTACATTACAAACTACATAAGAATGTTTGAACTGGAGAGGTAGGAAATGAATGGTTACGTCTTAACTTGGCAGCTCTTAATATTCCCCTCTTATGCAAATGCATAGATCACCGTAGCTGGGTAATGGCCTGGAAATTTGAAGGAAAGTCTTTTTTGCAGATATATAGCAGCAAAGCTGAATTAAAGCATCAGTCAAACCAAAGGTTTTTGCATTGCTTTAATTATAATGGCAGCACTTCTGAGACTGTTAGATAGTTGTGTGTTAGACGTATAGATGAATTCCTACAGGAGTTCAAAGCTGCATGTACAGGTAGTCCTCAACTTAACAACCACAATTTCTGTTGCTAAGTGAGACATTTTAAAAGTAACTTTTGCCTCATTTTACAACCTTTCCTGTCACGGTTGTTAAGTGAATCACTGTAGCTGTTAAGTTAGTAACATGGTTGTTAAATGAAACTGGCTTCCCCATTGACTTTGCTTGTCAGAAGGGCGCAAAGGGTGTTCTGACCCAAACCTGGTTCCAAGAAAGCAAACACAAGCAGTATAATCTGTTTAAGGTTCCGCTAAGAATCCTGTTTTTTCACAGATAAAAGGCTGCTTCCAACTAATTAGCTCCAACAAGAAAGAGCCTTGCCAAGTTTTTTGAAGTCTGACAAAAAACAACAGATAAGAAATAGTTTACAAGTGTCTTCAAATACTAACTGTAATGTCCATGAGGCAGAGTTCAAAACGTCTTTGCCTTCTGCAAAGAAGGTTAGTTTCACAGTTGGTTTTTATCTTCTTGAAGGAGGGGCCATTATCGTGCAGCCTTACTCCTGAGTTGCCCATGCTGTTGCAACTGTTCTTTCCTCCAAGGAACCCTTCGTGCCTGCACACTTGGCACATGCTCCTCAGGAGCCTCCTCATCGCTGCTGCCAGCCCCCACAATCTCTGAAGGTAACAGTCCACTCCCTAATGGTCCTGGCCCCTCCTCTGAGCCCTCGCTCTCCTCAGCCGTCTGCACCTGCTGCCGATTAACCACAACAAAAGGGGATTGCATGACATTGCAACTGTCATCAAGATGAACCAGTTGCCACACATCCAAATTTTGATCACGTGACTACAGGGATGCTGCAAAGGTCGTAAATATGAAAAATTGTCATTTTTTTTCCAGTGCCATCAAAATTTTGAATGGTCACTGAATGAACTATTGTACGTTGAGAACTACCTGTACAGCTCTCGTTTCTTCATCCCCCCCTCCGAATAACTGAGAGATCACAACAGACTCAAAGTCACCAGGGAATTAGTCTGGATATAAACACAGGAAGCTATTTAACCAGGGAGATTTGGATTCAAATCCTTCCCTTAACTGTGAAGGCCAAGTTTACTTTTCCTCTTACCAAGTTGGGAAGATGACAAGGGATTTTTGTTCTCTTCAGCCTTGCTGCTGTTCCTCTTAAGGCCCGGTCCCACTGGCCAACGGACGCAAAACGTATGCATAGAGGACACAGCTGATGAGCAAAATTTCAGGGGTGGCTCCATCTGTTGTCATCCGCTCCAAAAAGTGGCGAAAATTTGCATAAACAGAACAGA
>BHFT01068627.1:0-41191 GCA_004320025.1 Laticauda laticaudata
GCATGGTTTTAGGTCGGACAGCACAAGTCTTTCAAAGAGATTGTTCGTAACTACAGATGTTTAGAGCAACTGTCTGTAGTCATTCAGTTCTTGATGGAGGGCTTCTTTGGCACTGGGATGATAGTAGAGTGTTTGAAGCAGGAAGGAACATAGCACATCTCTAGTTGATCTATTGAAGATTTGGGTGAAGATGGGGGCCAATTGGTCAGCACAGACTTTTAAGCAAGGTGTTATCTTGTCTGGCCCTAGGGCTTTTCCTGGCTTTTGTCTGTGTACTAGATTTTGCACTTCTTTTTCTGTGATCACCAGAGGTTGTGAATGCAATAGATAAATATATTACCTAATTACTTAGTTAATAGATTTTCCAGAATGACAAATATATGAGAAAAATTGGTACATAACCTAATTGGTATATATCATTGCCTTTAAAATCCATTATGAACATTTCTTACATTATCTTCTCTCATATATAGTAATTAGTTTTGCTTGATTTTTATATTAAATAAAAACTGACAAAATGTATGAAATCTTAATATTTTAATGTTTTTTCCTGATATTGTATTTTTTTGATACTATGAATCCTATATGCATATGGGACACTTATTTTCAAATAATGAACAAAGATTTCATCATTTGATATTAATATAGATAGCAATTTAATCTTTGTTTATAGCTAAAAGCCAACCATTTCAATTTTTTAAACAAAATAAAACTTATTTTATTTATTTCTCTATTAAAAAGGGTAAAATGTACTTCACTATCACATTCTGTAGTAGCACCGTGAGAAACCATTAACTCCTTTTTAACTTTACAAGTATTTACATGTTTTACTACATTGTATTAACAAACGGGAAAATTCAATCCTTCAGGAAAAATTAAAAAATTATTGCCAGGATGCCCCAACCTTTTTTTTTGAATACCAGATGTTTTATTTGGATTCCAAATCTACACTAGTAGTTTTACTTGATGGTTAAAAACATCTGAAATGTTTCTTTGTAGGAGTATCATTAAGTAGTTTCTGAATAACAGAGTTGGAAGGATCATCTAGTCCAACCTTCTGCTCAAGCAGAGTCCCTGTTGTCCCCAATTTGGATGTGAGCCTGGTGCCAAAGCCAATGATAGACGCCAGACATGAGGTCTACGTTTTCTGATTGCTTTTTATTGGAGTACTCCAAGGAAAAGTACTCCAAGGAAAAGTACTCCAAAGAATTGCATAAGTTTTATACATTTTCACTAAAGGAGAAGGTTGGACAAAGAGAGATAATAAGAAATATCATCTAATAAACATTTTAGTAATAATTCTACAATTTGTTCCATTGGTCTCTATCTGTCCTATTCCCAAGTCTTGGCTAATGAATGCCCTAGAATTATCCAATACACATTTCATTTGCTGAAGGCCTAACTTTTAGCTGAGGCCTGCAAGTTGGATAACTCGTGTTACTTTTATTAGCTTTCCAATTAGCCAGGATTGTTACAAGATTTGTACATGCAAACCTCTTGTGGATAAGTATTCTTTGTTCTTGCCAGACAGACTCCACAATTACAGGCTTCCTGATTTACTTTGAAGCGTGTGCCATGACCTAGCTTTACTTTAGCAGATCGCCCATCAACCCCATGTCATTTCTGACAAGTGGCTGTTCAGTCTTTCCTTAAAAGTCTCCAGTGATGAAGCACCCATGTCTGAAGGCAAGCTGTTCCATTGGTTGATTGTCCTCACTGTCAGAATTTTTCCCCCTTATTTCTAGGTTGAATCTTTTGTTCAGTTTCCATCCATTATTCCTTGTCTGGCCTTTGGGTGCTTTGGAGAATAGGTTGTCTCTCACCTCACTGTGACAGCCTCTCAAATATTGGAACATTGCTATCATGTCATGCCTGGTCCTTCTCTGCACTAGACTAGCCATGTCTGGTTCTTGCAACCGTTCTTGATAATGTTTTAGTTTCCAGGCCCATAATCATTGTTGCTCCTCTCTGCACTTTTTCTAAAGTCTCAATATCTTTTTTCTTTTTATAGTGTGGTGACCAAAACTGGATCCAGTATTGTAGGTGTGGCCACCGCGAGCCATTCTGATTAGTGTAGGTTTTTTTTTGTCATGAGGAGAAATACTGATAAAAAATTCATGTCATGATTTGATAGTCGAAATCCTTAACCCCGCCCCGCATGTATATGTAGCAACAATTTAATAGTGTGTAAAATATTTTTTTTCTTGTATGATTTCTCTACTTTATGATTGCAGCTATTTAGTTTCTCATATTGCCACTTTTGAGAAGGCGCTATGGCTACATTGCAAACATCCACACATATACCGTTATTAATTACTTCAATAAGCTTTCTGGGAGTTGCTGGAGCCGAGAAAACAAGAACCGGACCCGCCGGGTCTGCGAGGTTCTCCTTTTTTTTTTGCTTCCAAAAGGTAGAAGCAAGACCGGCGACGCGAGAACTTTGCCCACCGGAATGGCTCTCAGGCTACAAACTACATTTCCCAGCATGCAAAGCGGCCTAGAAACTTCCGTCTACCAGGGAAAAACCGACGCAAGTCGACGCCCTGTAAACAAAAGCGGTCATTAGGGAACAGAATGGAAAATTATAGAGGCCGGATATCTACGCAAGATCTCTCGTTGAAATGTCACTAGAGCAATGGGTTCTATTGGCTATTTTTAAGCCACTCCCTAAATATCATTGAGCCCGCCTCTGTCGCTTCCAGGCCATGTATAAAAGTTGCGTCGGCAGTCGCGCTGCGTCTTTAGTTTCTGGTGTCTGAGAGGAGAAAGATGTATCGATTCCGTTTACGGGCATCCACGGGGATTTCTACCGCTGCTGCAGCTTTGCTTATCGCCTGCCTTCTTCAATCACATCCACTGGCTCGGTCCGGGAAGCCGACCTCTGAAAGACATTTCTGTAGTAAAAAGCGCTCCTGGTCTTCCATTGGTTGATTGTCACTGCCGCCCGAAGAAGAGAAGAAAATAAAGACAGAGATCTCGGTGCCGGAACACCAGTAGAAGCCGCACGGAGATACTGCCGTTGTAGGCCGCTGCCATGCACAAATCGAAGCGGCGAGGAGGGGGTACCCCGCGCGGAACATCAGGTGAATGGATTGGCTCTTACAAGTTGCCGCCGCGAGACATTCTGGGTGGTGTAGTTCCGCGCTGCTTCGTTCTCTGACGGGCGGCTAGGTCTGAACTGCGACCCCCGTTAGCTTGTGTTAAGAGTGGTGTGGGGAAGGGGCGAAGCCGGCCTATAGGCCGCGGTGTATAATTTTTCGCAGATGTCGGGTGGTTGGCTGCGGATGTGGGCGACGCCTTGGACTCGGCCCTGCTCTGGCTTTCCATGGCGTGTGTCATGGGAGGCTAGAAATGTGAAACAGCGACGCCTGAACTCCTCCTGTTCGCTGTAATTCACGTCGGAATTTCAAATACTGTTGAAAAGTATTATTTCAACGGAACTTTTATTTTTGTTTGTAAAACTGAACTGTTAGCTTTTAATTCGCTGCTTCCATGAGTAATGGTCTCACTAGTGGAGGTCAACAGAAATTACCCTTTTAATGTAAAAGACTTAAATAGCACTTTGAAAAGGAATAACAGAAAAGTGAAAATTGCAAATCTGAAAACCACCTGTTCAGTGTGTTTTCCCAAGATATTGGTAACGACATTTTTACAAGCAGTGGTTGCTTCTGAATATATAGTGAATACTTGTAAGGATAATGTAACTTTCATGGTTCTATTTCGTCCTAAATAGCCATATATTCAATTTTTAGAAGTGTTTATAAAAATATAAATCTGAAAGCCAATGTCCAGTTCACAGAAACTTTTTAAGAAAGCATTATTGCCAGAAATAATCCTCTAAGGTTAAACTTGAAATACTCATGACAGATGACCCAAGTAGTATGCAGAACTATTATTTTACTGAATACTAATAGTGGCATTCAGAGGAATAAAATCCTTTAAGGTGTGTATGCCTTCCATTTTTTGTAAAATCTTTATAGTTGAGCAAAAACGTCTCTCGTGTTGGAAGAGGACTTTGATTTTTTCCTAATCCTACTTCCTGTGGGAAAGGATGCTCCACCTTCCTTAGTTTTCTATTGTTCTGGGACAGGCATGTGTGAATTTCATCTGGTATTCAAATTCCAGTAGCTATTTTTCAGTATGGTGTGTGTGTGGTACTTGGTGTCTACATTTTCTTGCTATACTTAAGAATTCCTTAGTGGACAAATGGTAGAGCTGCTTCCAGAGCTCATAGTGAATGAAAGTGGAGTGAGATCTGGAAGCACTCAGACTAAAGAGTACATTATATAGTACATGATTTGGCTTTCCTAATGGGAACTAACTCATCCCTGTTGAGTGGAAATAGAGCTTGTATAAGATAGCCAAGACTGTCTTCATTGCAGAAGCTAGTTTAAACATCATATACACCAGTGCTTGGCTAGAAGCATGACAGTTAGCATAGATCAGTGGTGGCTAATCTTTTTGGGCTCCTGTGCCAAAAATTTTGTGTGTGCTTGCATGCTTGTGCTCGTGTGCCAGCACCCCGAAGACAATGTCCCCATGTGTGTGCAATCCCTACCCCCACCGCCCCCTTACCTGCACTGTACCTCACAGCTGATTTTTGGCTGGTTTGAAGCCTTTTTCAGGCTCCCAGAGGCTCGGGGAGGCCGAAAACTAGGCCCATTTTGTCACTTCTGGTATTTTTGCAGTGAGATAAGTTTGTGCCACCTGTGGCACCTGTGCCATAGGTTTGCCATCACGGGCATAGATTCTACGAGACAGATTTGACTGAAAGGTAAGTCAATATTGTCAGTTCAAAAGTTGGAAATTCTGTTAAGGTGAGACCTAATGGACAGTAAAGACAAAAATCCAAGCAATTGGAATCCTGAAGTCCAATTTATTCAAACAAGCAACTTTAATCTTTGGGGATCAGTGAGAGATTTCTTGGCAGCACCTGCCAGCTGCAGGGATTACAAATAGTATAAAAATGGCCATTGGTCCAAGGAGTTACTATATTTATAGTTGGTCAACAACTTATTCTAATTGGAAGGATACCTGTAACTAAGTGATGCAGTAATTGAGTCTTGCCCAATTTTATGACTATATCACATGGTTAAATGAATCCTGCTTTCCCATTGCTTGGTGAAAGCCCCTTGGGACAGTGCAACTGTTGTAAATGCATGTCAGTTGCCAGATGCCTGCATTTTGATCACATGACTATGGGAATGCTACAGCTGTAAGTGCAAGGACCGGTCATAAGTTGCTTTTTTCGGTGATTCATAATTTCCAATGGTTAATTGAATTGTAGTAATTTAAGAACTACCTATATTTTCCTTGTTGCTACTAATTCATGTGAAACTAGGGAGTAATAATACAGAGAATCCCCAATTGGCCCACAAGTCTGATGTTCTTCTAATGGAATCTCTTGACATTCCTAGATCTACTGAATAAATGAAGCTTTGGTCACTCTAATTACTGCTATATACCTGAAGATTGAGTGACCTGTATTTATAATACAGGATTTCTGATGGATCGGCCTACTTAAATCATTAAGCATTATTCTTCATAGGTTTTCATGTCCCATTAGAGCCCTTATATTATCTATAGAATGCTGAATGTGAAAAATTGCATTTCTAATTGCTACAATGCAGCTTAACAGATTCTAAAAACAGTACTATGGTAGAAAGGAATTATGTATCATCTATCTAGACAGAATAAAAACAGATCCACCTTTATTTCTGTAGTATACTGTACTTACTATTTCCTTCCTCTAACCCCAAACCCAACTTGAAATAAAATAGCACAAATTGCATGCTTTTTGAGTTATTTTCAAAAGAACAGAATTGACAGCATTAGATAGTCTGCTCTTATAAGCTAGCTTGCTCTTCAAAATTTCACCAGTCACTCATTAAACTAGATCCAGGGGTCTTCAAACTTGACAGCTTTAAGACTTGTGGATTTCAACTCCCAGAATTCCTCCTCCAATCATGTTAGCTCAGGAATTCTGGGAGTTGAAGTCCACAAATCTTAAACTTGCCAAGATTGAAGACCCTTGGACTAGATTATAAAGAGACAGAATAATTTTATCTTGCAGGAATCCCCAAAGCTGCTTTTTCAAGTGGCAACTGGACTTTCTGGTTTTTCTTTGAAGATGTTTCGCTTCTCATCCAAGAAGCTTCTTCATCTCTTATAAGAATAGTTCATTTATTTGTTTATTCCTTTATGCAGTTCATATGTCTCATTTGAGAATGACCTGATTGCATTGTTAGGAAATAGTACAATGTGCTTACTTTGAAAAAAAAAAGTTCTGCAACAGAAGTGGAGCATTCAGTAATAAAAAAACACCTACGGGCAGTGTATGCTTTTACTTTTCTCAAGTTTTTTGTTTTTGTTTTTTACTTTTTTCTGGATTATTCTGAAACTAAAGAAAGAAGCTATTATTTCCCAGAGAATGTAGGATTAGAAAAAAATAAACCCTACCTTCAAAGATAGAAGAAAAATATTCTATTTGCTGTGTCAAAATTAGATCTTCACTGTAAATCTACACTGTACAGGTAGTCCTCTGTTAGCAATTGCAATTGGGACTGGAATTGCTGTCAGCAAGCAATTCATAAAGCACAGCTTCACATGACTGCTACTCAGCAACAGCAATTCCAACAGTCCTGGCTGCCATCGTTAAGTAAATCGATGTTTAAGAATATCACGTAGCTGCCATTTTTGATCTTCTGGCTTCCCCATTGACTTTTCTTATTGGAAACTGGCAAAAGATTGCAGATGGCAAGCCCATGACTATTGGATGCTACAGTGTTGTAATCATGATCAGAGGTGGTATTCAGCTGGTTCACACCGGTTCTAGAGACCCGGTAGTAAAAATTTGGCGTGGGTTGCGGAACTGGTAGTGACTTCTGGCTGGCCACTTCCCTGAAGTGGTTCCCTGGTCCCCCAGTTGCCCCGCCCACCCGATGGTTGCTCACACAGCTTGCCTGCTGGTGGCCCTGCCTAGTCACTCCTCCCTTCCTATATGGCACGCTGGGCCCTCGTGGCTTGCCTAACTTGACTTCTCCACATGGTGCCTGCACCCCAACTGAGCAGCTCTGATCTGCCTGCTCACAGGTAAGCCTGCGAGTCCCGCTTCGCCCTCGCCCACCACCTGGGGCCTTTCCGTGCTTCCGTCCCACCGCCCGGGACCTTTCCGGGCGGGAGGAGGCCAAGGTGGGATGCTGTTTTCCAGCCAGTCCAGAGGGCGGGGATGAGGCAGCAGCGGCGGCATGGCTATGGGAAACAGTCCCAGGAATTCCCAGCCTCCCTTTCAGGGCACCTCCAACCCCCTCAGTCCCAGCAGAGAAGAGAAAACAAATGGCTTTCTGTTGGCTTTCTCCCTCCTTTCGGGGCTCTTCGGCGCCCTTCTCCGCCCCAGCAGAGGAGAGAAAACGAACAGAATGCCATTGTCTTTCTCCCTCCCTTTTCCGCGCCTCTCTACCATAGCTGTACTGCTGCCACTGTCCCCCCACGCTGCTGCCACCACTGTTTCCCCTACACACACCGCCGCTGCTGTTGTGCCTCGAAAGGGAGATGTGATCTGGTGCTGCTTCCCATAGCCCTGCCTGCCCGCTGCTGCTGCTGCCTATATGCTTTGAAAGGGATGTTCCAGGGCTGCTGCTTTCTTCATTGTCCTGCCGCTCGCAGCTCTGGAGTTTGCCCAATAAGTTCTTCCCAGAAAAGGTATGTTTGTGTGAGATAGAGACAAGGGAGGAAGGGCAAGAAGGAAAGAGCAAGAAAGGAAGGAAGAGCAAGGGAGAAAGAGGAAGGGAGAGAAAGAAAGAAAAAAAGCAAGAAAGGAAGAGGAAGGGGAGAAAGAGAGAGAAAAGAAGGGGGGGGAGAGAAAATTCTGTGCTATTTTTAATTGTTTCATTATTTATCATATATTAATATTTTGCACTGTCCCTACACCTAGAATGATTTTACTGCCTATGTTTTTCCCAGGTATTTTTCAGGGTTTACATGTCAATAGTCTAGAGCATAAATACAGGTGAGTTTAGCAGAATTGAAAGGGACTACGGAGGTCTTCTAGTCCAAACCCTTGCTCAGGCAGGACAACTCTGAGGATGCCAAAATCTGAATAGAGGTCCTGAGAAAGGTGTTAGAATAACAGAATAACACTTAGAAGGGACCTTGGGGAGAACTGTATACCATTTCAGAGAAATGGCTGTCCAGTCTTTTGTTAAAAACCTCCAGTGTTGGAGTACCAAGAACTTCTGGTGGGAAGCAATTCCACTTGTTAATTGTTCTCACTGTCAGGAAGTTTCTCCTTACTTTTAGGTTGCTTCTCTTTTTGTTCAGTTTCCATCCTTCTGGTGCTTTGGAAAATACATAGCCCCTCCTCCCCTCTTTCTGGCAGCCCTCTAAAAGCCTGTTGCCTGTCGCCCTCTTGGGCAAAGCATCTGAGCCATTTCTTCCTTTCAGTGGCCCATGATAGTACAAAGATAATAAAGTCAAAAAAAAGGTGAACATTTTTACAGAACTATAGATACGTTGAGGCTGAGTGTGACAAGGAATGCTGGGAGGAGAGGGTCCAGGCGAGGCATCCCTTGATGTGAGTGATATTGAGTTGGCCACACTCACCCAGTCACATGACCACCAAGCCACGCAGCCAGTCATGTTACCACCAAGCCATGACCACCCAGCCACTTGACCACCAAGCCCCACCCCACCCAGTCATGTGACCCTAAACCATGCCCACCAAATAAGGCATGCCCACGGAACCGGTAGTAAAAATTTTTTAAATCCCACCACTGATCATGATCCACATATCTGGCTTGCAATCACATGACCTCAAAGATGCTTTGATGGCTGGAACTCCAAGGATCAGTCATAAGTTGAACAATTGCTGAGTAAGTTGTCATTAAGTGAGGACTTGAACTATTTTAGGCTTTCAGATTTATTCTTTACTCATGTTTGTTTTAGGTAGCATATTTTAAATAGCTAGCAGACAGAGATAATTGTTAGTCTGGACCAAAATAGAATGTTCTTATAGTATACTACTGCTCTTGAAGAGCATCTGGAAGCTCCAGTTAGTGCAAAATGCAGTGGCCTGCATGGTTTTATGCAGACCCCAGCATGCACATGTTTTACCTGCGGGAGCGGCATTGGTTGCGGATTTGCTTCTGGGTGCAATTCAAGATCCAACTGTCACCTTTAAAACCTTTCATGGCTTGGGACCAGGTTATCTGTGGGAACGTCGCCTGCTGGTCACATCTACCCGACCCATTAGAGCGGGGAGACAGGGAATGTTGTGGGCCCCATCCCCGAGGGTGATACACCTGATGAGACCCAGAAGGGCCTTCTCTATGGTGGCTCCCTCTCTCTGGAACATCATTCCCCCAGAGATTAGAATGGTCCCCTTTCTAATACACTTCCGGAAGGCACTGAAGACCTGGTTCTGCCAGTGGGCCTGGGGAACCCAGAGTGGGATGAAGCCCACTGTTGTCATTTTTTATCCCCCAATAGATTTTGTGTATCGTACTTTATTAGTTTATTTGATTCTTTTTGTTAGTTTTTATTGTGTTTTTTTTTTAATTTTAAAAATGGTTTTACATTCTGTAAGCCGCCTTAAGTTGCCATGGGCAAATAGGTGGCAATATAAATTCATTCAATAAATAAATACACATTGATCTTTTTACGTGGAAGTGGAATGTTTGGATGCTTAAAATCTGAACAAATATAAGTACGGTTGTAGAAATGTATGTTGGGAAAGTACTGTGGTAGCTAGTTCAAAATTTAAGTAATACCTGGTCTCCAACAAAGTTCCCAGCATTCATTTTACTTCTGTGGGATCCTAATTTAATAAATTAAAGATGTAGCAATGTTTTTTCATGCTTTTTCCCATCATTAATGTGAATTATGTATTACTTTTTTAGGTGCCCAGCACAGAAACACACAACCTTTTAGTGATGAAGATGCATCAGTTGAAACTATGAGCCACTGCAGTGGCTTCAGTGATCCTGCCAGCTTCAATGAAGATGGTATGTCAGCATTTGAGCCCATATGAAAAAATGCTTCTGATAATATAGCCTCCTTTTAGAGATAGTTTGGGTGGGGAATGAAATACATAATTTTAAGTCAGTTCATAAACAAAAAAAGATTTGCAAAGTATAGGGGCTGTTTGCCCCCCTTGTGCATTTATATTCTTCCAGGTATTTGTTCATGATTCTTTTCCATTTCTTTCTGAACATCCTTCATTCCAGACCCATCAAAGGTGAATTTGAGAATGGGAGGGTCTTAACTTCATTGTTACAAAATTGAAAACTTCAGTTTTGATCCTGAAAATATTGGCAGAGGAATATTGTAGAGCAAAGAGATAAATTATTAAAATGATGAAATGTTGTCGTACATATGTACCCGCGATTACCATGTTTCTTCAAAAATACGACCTGGTCTTATTTTCTTTTGACCCCTGAAAAAATGGCTAGGGCTTCTTTTCAGGGGGGGTGTCTTAATTTTTTTGAGGTGCAGAAAACAGGAAAAGTGGGGGGGGGACTACTAAATCAAAATATTTTCCTTGTCCAGTATGAAAATAAAAAAAATTCAGAATACAGTTCTCTTTTTTTTCAAGGAAGCTGAAGGAACTAAATCAATTCTATTTTATGACGTAGTCCTGCTAAGATACTGTGTAGATATTCTATTTTTTAAACAGTGATAGAACATCCATAAATTTTAATGACAGACTTAGCATACATTGAATGCAGTTTATATTCATGTATTCATTCTGCTTTTATAAAAACTGTAGGTATGTCTCATATAATAATCAATCTATCCTTAATAGAGCATAACAAGATCTGTGAAGAATAACTGGCCAGATAGAATTGGAAAAATTACACTCAGTTGAACTTATTGTGTTTCCCCAAAAATATGACCTATCTCAAAAATAAGTCCTAGCCTGTTTTTTGGGGGTAGGCTTAATATAAGCCCTACCCCCAAAAAAACCCAAGTGAAGGGGTAGGTATGGCTAGCACAAGAGGCAGCCCTTCCTTTCCCCAGTCACCTCATGGCTGTTTGGCCCCTTAATCATGGCCAGCGGATCGGCTGAGCCAGTGTGGGCTGGGAGTTCTGCCTCTCCAGGAGCCTGGAGATGTTTCCGGAGCACTCTTCCCATCCCAGCCCTGCCCATGGCATCATGCATCCTCACAGCCAAGGATCCCTCTCTTCCACAGCTTACCTTGTGGCTCTGGGGCAGGCATCGACCACGGTTTGTGCTGCCAGGCCTGGAGTCAGGTTTTGCTCAGGCTGCTGCTGCAATGAGGCAGAAAGCCATGCAGCCCATTGGAATATGCTCTACCTGGCTACTGCTGCTTCAGAAAAAGGTGATCAGCAGGCAATTCTGGAAGATTGTGGGAAGCATGTGCCTATCATTCTTTTCTCAAGCCCAGACAGACACACATCCCAGATTGCAACGCTGAAGGCTTCGGATGGAGCCTTTCTGGAGATCGGGAGGAAAATGTAGAGGCAGGTGGGGGAGCTGATTCCGACAAGCCGCATGGCTTCCTGCCTCATCATAGCAGCAGCCTAATCAACACCCAACTCCAAGCCTGGTGGAGTACAAACTATGGTTGCTGCCCGATGGGCTGCATGGCTTTCTGCCTCATAGCAGCAGCCTGATCAACACCCAACTCCAAGCCTGGCGGAGTACAAACCGTGGTTGCCACTTGCTCCAAAGCCACAAGGTAAGCCGCAGAAGAGAGGGGACTTAGGCTGCGAGGTTGCCTGGCGTTGTGGCCAGGCCTGGGGCTGGCACGAGTGCATCAGAAACATCTCCAGACACCCTGAGAGACAGAACTCCCAGCCCTCACTGGCTCACCTGATCCACAGGTTAAGATGGTGAGCAGCCATGAAGCAAGGGCACGTGCCTCCTCCTGTACCTTAAAAAAATTAAGACACTCCCAAAAAGAAGCCCTAGTTGTTTTTTTTGGGGGGGGGTCAAAAGAAAATAAGACTGGGTCTTATTTTCAGGGAAACATGTTAGTCATCAGTTTTGCATTAGTTGTGCTTAAATTTAAATGTTAATATACGTTATATTCCATTTTGTCATGGTTTTTGTCATATTATTCAGGTCCTGAGATTGATGACGAACCAACCCAAGAAGACTTGGAATGTAAACTAAAAGGGTTTATTGACTTGACTTTGGACAAGAGGTAGGGAAAATCTGAGAAGTACACACTTGAGTAATTCTTTAGTTCATGGGTTGGAGGTCATGATAGCTTTATTAAATGTCCCTGAGGGCTTTACTGCTCAAATCATGTGCATGATTGTTTTTGAAGCTATTGATAAATAACTTTTATGCCACCATTTTTACTAGTAATTTTAACTATGTTAAAAGTTAAACTATGTTAAATAGTTAAAATTTTAACTATGTTAAAAGTGTTGTAAATGTATCTAATTTCAATTTAGACTTCACAGTTTATTGCTTTCCCCCTTATTGTTTGAAGTTATTTCTCTCTCAGAAGTTTTCTAATAAAACTTGGAATTTTCCTTCGGACGTGTAAGAAAGGAAAATGCTGTGAGAGTTTGTAAAAAAATTGTCTTTCAAGAATGCGTTTGATACTTTACAATCACTATAGAACAGAGATGAAGTATTTGAGGCAGTTATCACAATTGGAACTATTTGGGAAGTTTTGATGAGCATTTTTCAAACTTAACATTGCAAAGTTTAGTTTCAGCTTACTAATAGACAATCCGGGATCTTTTTGGTCATCATTTCAGAGATAATTCCTTATCTCATGTTGACCATAGGAAATGTTTTCTGATATTTTATATCATAAAATGTTTTGTGATCATTTTATTTGCCAAACTTGTTAAATTTCAATATCATGGAAATCATGGGTTGTGTAAATTAGCCCATTTCAGGTACATTAGGTGAAAAATGCAGTGTTTCTCCAGGTTATGGACACTAGTTTTAGTAGTATATAGCAGGAGTCTCCAACCTTGGCAACTTTAAGACTTGTGGACTTCAATTTCCAGAATTCCTCACCCAGCTCACAATTCATAAAGTTGCCAAGGTTGGAGACCCCTGCTATATAGATAGATAATATGTAATTTATAATTATGTGTTATTTACAAATGCACAAGAAATCTACAAGAGGTTTGTGTAATTTTTATAACTGATATTTTACCATGAATTTCTTCATTTTATCTCAAAAGTACAAAGATGAGACAGTTCGTTCTTGATGGTCTTAAAAGTGCTTTGACATCAAAAATGCTATATGAGTTCATCCTGGAAAGGAGAATAACACTCACAGACAGTATTGAACGTTGTATCAAGAAAGGTAATACCATTCTGTCTTTCTGAGAATTAATAGTCTGTAAATGAAGTCCATTATTTTTCAGATTATTTTATCATGATTTCTTACTGATTTTCATTGTAGGCAAGGGTGATGAACAGTGTGCAGCTGCAGGACTGGCTTGTCTGCTCTGCATACAGTTGGGGTCAGGAATTGAAAGTGAGGAAGTTTTTAAAACTCTTGCACCTCTCCTAAAGAAAATTCTCTGCGATGTCTCAGCAAGTACGAAAGCTAGGCAAGCTGTAAGTATATAGATGCTAGTTATTATTCCCTAGTGATATTTCAGTAAACTTTTAAAAGTCCACATGCTTTCTCTTAAGAGAAAGTAAAAGAAAATGATGAATTAGCTTAAAGAAAAACTCTATGTTAAAAAAAGATGTTTATAAAATAAAAAAATTATTCCATAAGAGTAGTTTGGAGGGAGGGAGCTAAATGCAGTATTGAAATGTAAAACTTGTATGTTAAAGAATAAGATGTATTAGAAAATGTTGACTCAAAAGAAAAAAGGGCTTTTTTGTTTTTAAAAATGTTTAGTACTTTGAAGGAAAAAAGGAGGGTGAAACTCCCTCCTTTTTATAGGCCAAATAATTTTTTAAAATATAATAAACTTTGTAAATAAAAATGGTGAGAGTTTATAAAAATTACTAGGTGCAAATAGAAATACACATTATTTCCATAGATAAAGTAATGGTTAACTTGATTATTGAATTTAAAGAGAAAAATATATTCTTATTTGGATATCACTTTTGGAATTTATGCTTGTGAAGAAAAAATAATGATGGAAAAAATTCAAAAGATTTCTTGTCAGACAGGAAAACAGATTATCTATGGGAAGATTAGAATGAATTCAGCAAGCAAAAAGCTCTTGAAAGTGGAAAATATTAATGAATATATAATGAACTTCCTTCAACTTCAAAATCTGGTCAAAATAATAACAAAGAGGTTAGACTTGGCCTAGTAGCATTCTTAGTCTGTTGCATTTTGTGTTGCTAGTTTCCTCTTAAAATACTATAGTTTAGCACTGCTTGATTGGAAGTGTGATGACCCAGGGCAAGGCACGGAGGCAATACAGCCAACTGATAATTTGAACTCCCGTTTATTGCTCCAACTTTCCCCCAATCGCTCCCATGTTTATGGCAAGTCCTGGAGCAAAGTGTTCACACGCACTTCCAGCAGCCTCACATATAGTCCAGCAAAATGCTGTTAGCACAATGGATTCAAGGCAAGAAGTCCAGTGAGGCAAAGAAACATAGCAACAAGAAGGCAAGAAGTCCAGTGAAATCCAGACTTTGGCAACAGCACACAAAACTGCATGAATTCAGTGCTTGTTCCCGACAAGCGCCCCTCCCTAAATCATCTCCTTAAATCTCAGTCCCCAGGTGTGCCTTATGAAGAGGGGCAAGGTGCTTTCCCCCCAAGTCATCTGGTTGACCTGCATTGCTCCCACCTCTCCACTCTCTGTGCTCGGGGTTGGGGGGGGGTCCTTGCTCATCTCCTGAGATCTGTCGGTCCTCATCTCCACTGCCTTCCCTCTCTTCTCCCCTCTCTTGGTCATCCTAGCCCTGTTTTCCCTGCTGGCAAGCTATCTCAGACCTGAGGGACCCAGGGCTGCCTTGTCTCGCTCCTCCCTGCGTTCCTCCATAGCCAATGAGGCTGCCCTCTTGACCTCCGTCAGCTCTGGCTTGTCTTCCTCCGCAAACTCAGGCTCTAACAAGGCCATGATAGGAAGTATATAGATAATGTTGCTGTTCCAGAATAGGTTTTTTAGATTTTGTAATCCAATTTTAAGCCAAATAAAACTAGATCAGCTACAATGGACTTATGGATATTGATCACTGTTATGAAAGTACTAGAAAAATAAACATTATTTTTAATTTCTCTTTTCTAGTCTGCTACCTGCTTAGGTGTCTGTTGCTTTATTGCTACAGAAGATATCATGGTAAGAATTTTTTTGTTAAATGTTACTATTTAATGCTCAGTTAAATGTTTGCTTAATAGTGTTTTATTAATTTCCAATTAGGAATTATATTTCACTATGGAATGCTTGGAGAGTATATTCACAAAATCCTACCAGAAAGAGAGAAATCAAAATGGTATTTCGAGCACTCATAACACAGGTCTTTATATAAGCACTCTCTTGGCATGGACCCTTCTGTTGACCATCTGCCCAATGAATGAAGTGAAGAAAAAGCTTGAAATGTATGTATTGTGTTCCTTGATAGTCATCTTGGGAGTGAAACGTGTTGAATCATTCTAATTATAGGATAAGGGTAGGAAGCAGCCTTATCTAAAACCCTGTTGGTTTACTTTAACAGGACACAAAAGGAAGAAGATTCTCTATTTTAATGTTTTTCCTTTGGTTGCAATTGTTATGCCAACAGGTTATATTTTGGGGAAATTGGAAGTTATAATATTACAGAGATTGTGATATATAAATGGAATGTTCTCTTTTGATCTCCATCAATATAGAGATTTTGGTATGTAAGAAAAAAAGCAGAAATTCTAGTTTGAAAGACTTTCTCGTTAGTCCTGGAAGTAAATCAGAATATCTGAGGGTCCTTGGAATTTAATTCTGTGCACCATAACACTAAATCTCAGATCTGCTTTATCACATTCAATGTATTCATTGTAAGTATTTTGATTTTCCTAGACATTTGCATAAATTTCTTAGCCTGCTATCCTGTGATGATGTAAGCATGAGGATTGCTGCTGGGGAAACGTTGGCTGTTTTATTTGAACTTGCAAGAGAATCTGATGAGGTATGTCCAAAGAAATAGAAGGCAGGAAGTAGGGAGAGATAGTATTTGGAATGGTGCTTTTATAATATTGTTTCATTCAGATGGGAAAATGAAAGGTCTTGGTAAATCTACAACTTCTCAGGTAGTATTGAATTATAATATTACATTATTGGTATAGAGGAATTTTGAGAAATCTTCAACATTTGGAGACTTACAGATTTCTCCATCTGTATATATGGTCATTCTTAAATAAAAGCATGCTAAACCCTATCCATGTAGATAGCTCAAATTAAGCATATGAATAACTTTTTTGGTAGTAATGATACATACATTATTAAAATTCTATTATGATTTGTAGTCCTTAATTACAACCTCTTAAATGTATTAAACATATGCACTGTTTAGTACAAACAGTAAACTGAATCAAACTTTTGAAAGTTTTGAGTCTTTTAAACTATATACAGGGGTGGGATTCAAATTTTTAACAACCAGTTCTGTGGGTGTGGCTTAGGTAGTGGGTGTGGCTTGGTGGTCATGTGACTGGGTGGACATGGCTTGATGGACATGTTATTGGCTGGGTGTGGCCAACTCAATATCACTCACATCAAGGCATGCATCTCTTCCCTGGCCTCTCATGACTGGGGATGCTGCAACAGTTATAAGTGTGAAAAATGGTCATAAGTCACTTTTTTTCAGGGTCATTGTAACTTTGAATGGTCACTCCACACAAGCAAACTACCAGCAAAGGAAGGGGAAAAAAACTCCAGAAAGATTCCTGAGACAGGAAGTCTAATCTGCCAAGAATGTAATAAAGGTTAACGGAGAGGCAGTTTCTGTAAGCAACACCAGAATGTTTCCTTTCCTGCCTTCCATACAGGATTGGGCCAGTAATTTCTTCTAACAACCAGTTCTCAAAACTGCTTAGAATGTTAGCAACCAGTTCTAGCAAATAGGTGTGAACTGGTAGAATCCCACCCCTGACTATATAGATTTAGACTTCAATAATTTGTTTAGTTTTAAGTAAATATCTGAACTATTTTTTTTTTAACAATGTTGAAGAATAGTCTCAGATTATTCAAAAAACTATATTGGGAAAAAACTAGAAAAACACAATGCAACAAAGGATAAGAGAAAAAGAATAAAGGAGTCAAGAAAATTATTGTGCTGCACGGTTTTTAAATATTACGGTGTAATATTTGATGTATGCAGTTGAAACTTGCAATTTCATGTTGAGCTATGGCAGTTTAATTTTGAAAGGAAGAATAATGAACATGCAAAGCTTTCATCCTTTATGGTAGTATCTGACTTTAGTTAATGGAAATTGATTGTAATATTTTCTTATATATGGTTGTCATTGTTCTTCCTGAAATAACAGATCTTCTTTTTCATATTTATAGTTTAAATAATAGCCAATATATCAGCTGTTAAATTTTCCATTAATTATAACTACTGTGATTGGGGAAATTTATACATAAAATAGAATAAATGGCAAGTGAAGGTGAGTGAGATGAGATGGAGCAGAAAGAAGCAAACACTTGGCACTGAATAACTGATATCCATAGAAGTAAAAGGTGTGGGACAATGGCTTTTTCAGAAGCAGTATACAGTATTTAGAATCTGTTTAACTAGAGTTCTTGAATCAGCTTTCTAATACAAATGCTATTCATTTGAAAACATATTAGTGCAATGGAGTATGATTAGCTTATACTAATATAAGTTTAAACTGCCTCTGCTAAAGTCCAATGTTTGGAAATGGGTAGAACTAAAACATTTACAAAAATCTCATTCTGGTTAGAAAATTCAAAGGAAAATTGCATTGGTACCAATCCTTTCAATATTGTGATGTGGTTAACTTAAATAATGATATCCTGTTATGTTATAGCTTAATTATTTTAAACAATAGATCATAATTATGACAATGTGCAAGTTTACAGCTTGGTCCTTGAAACTTGAGTGCACTTCATTAAGATGCAACAAACAACTTCTGTATTTCTTTAGGATTTTTTTAATGAGGATATGGAGCTTCTAACACAGAAATTGAAGGCTCTAGCTACAGATGGAAATAAGCATCGTGCTAAAGTAGACAAAAGGAAACAGCGATCTGTCTTCAGGGATGTCTTACGAGCTATAGAGGTAAACTAGAACCAGTGGTGGGTTTCAAAATAGTTTACCATGGGAATGGCTTTGTGGGCGTGCACACACTTTGCGCATGTGCACAAAATGCACTTTGCGCAGGCGCAGAGGCTTTCAGACTCATCTTCTGCAATCCTGCACTCTCCCTGTCGCTTCAGCAGCTGATGTGCAGCAATCTGCTGTGCTGCACAAAGCAACTATGATTCAAAAGCAGGAAATAAAGGTCAGTATGAGTGGACAGATGGACCCAACAGCAGTTCCAGCAGCTCCTTAGAACCTTGCTCAAATTCTGTTTCAATTAATCCTTAAACTAATAGAAGCAGAGGTAATACCTACATGGGGTGCTAAGTTAAGATTTTCCAGCAGCAGAGGAAGCAGATCATGGGGAGAGAAGTGTTGAGGTATTCCCCATTAGGAGAATGAGTGCACTCAGGGAAACGTAATGAGAGTGGTGAGGAATAACACACGACCAGCATACAGAATATACATTGTGTATACACATATATACATACATACATATATATACATACATATATACATATACATACAGAAGCATACATTGAATAGTAAAATGTAGGTTTTATTTCCAGTAAACAGGTAAACAAAGTCCAACAAACAGTCCAAATCATAGATGGTTAAAGCAGTTAGTATTAGTCCAAGGATAATCCAAAAACGAAGTCAAGTATCACAAAAAAAGTTCAGTAAATGGAATTTGCTAACAGTTGCAAGACTCATAGCAATCCAAGTAGAACAACGATCAGGCAATACAGCAAAACAGGAAATGCAAGGAGAAAGAAACCGGGTTTCTGGCTCCATCTTATGGCCCTTGGAGGAACCTCAGCCAATCACAATTATAGTATTCTCATGAAGATGCAGTATTAAATAACTGTCCTGGTTTATATATTTCCGTCCCAACTGTTAGATGATTATCATTCCTTTGTAACATTAAGTTACTAAAATAGGAAGGTATAAGGAGAGGGAGGGAAAGGGAGGACAAAGGAGCAGAAAGTTAGATAAGAGAGAAAGGATAAAGGAAAAATAGAAATTGGGCTAAGGAGGAAAATATCAGCAAAGCAGCAATGCAGCAAATGAATGGCTGCACGCCAAGGCGGAGGCAGCCAGCAACAGAGAACAATAGATCCAACTCAGGAGCCCAACTAAGTGGCCCAACACTGGAAAAGAGGCAACTGAGAGCAGCAAACCGGCGGCTGAACAGTGGACAAAGAAGAGAGGTTCCTGGAGGCAGCGAAATGTTGGTTCACAAGATATTTATTAATTGCCTAGACCCATACTCCAATCTAGGCAGACCGACTCGAGAGGCAAACCAGGAATCCTGACTGAGGGCCCAACAAACTAGAGGCAGCCTGACTACCACATCCATCTCTTTGCATCCTTCCAGCCCAGCAACCCTTCCAAGGTTAAGAAAGAAACATAATTTTTTTACCCTTAAAAGAACCAGCAAAAAGAAATAAATCTCGTGGAACAAGTGACTGATACTATTGTGGTATGCAACATTAGTTCCATGTATGTGCTAATGCTGAAAGAACACCCAAATTATACATGTATTAAATGTAAACTATGTGAACTACTTGGGAAAAAACGAAGGAATCTAGAGGCAATTCTAGCCAAACTCCAACCTACTCCAAGAAATCTATACCAAATCGAACCAAATAATAAACAAACAACTCCCTGAGGATTTGACCCAACTGATAAACCCTTGGAGGAAGACAAATGGAGGTATGTCACACATAGAAGGAAGCACAATAATTAAAGAAAAAGCAGCATACATCTAACAAACCCCTAATGTCCAATCTAATCCAACTAGAAGCAGCCACATTAAAATTGAGCAACCAACTTCTCCCCCTAGATGAAAATATTACAACCTCTTCCTCCAAGAAAATGTGCAAACATCTAGAAAAGAGACATCAAATATCCCTAAAAAGGTTACATCAACAAACCAACCTGAGATAAACAGAAAAGCATCCCAGATTGTACCCTCCAAAAAAAGAAGACAAGTGTTGGTGATAGGACATTCTATTCTCAAAGGAACAGAACCAGCCATCTGTAGAGATACAATCTAGGGCAGTGATGGTGAACCTTTTTGTTGCGGTGTACCAAAAGTGTGTGCGTGCTGGCACCCACAATGCAATGTGCCCTGCTTCCCAGCTGATTTTCATCCCGTTTGAGGCTATTTTTGTCCTCCCGGAGGCTTGAAGGAAGCCTCTGCAGCCTCAGGAAGCCGAAAAATGGGCCTTCCAGAAATACCGGAAGTGCCCTTTTTCAGCCTCTGGAGCCCAGGGAAGGCCGTTTTCACCCTCCTGGGGGCTCCAGGGAAGCCTCTGCAGCCTTTGGAGGCTGCAAAATAGGCCTGTTTTTTCACTTCCGGAAGTGAAAAAACAGGCCTGGTTTTCGGCTTCCCGAAAGTGGAGGAGGTTGTAGAGTTCGTCCCTCCAAAAGGAGAGAAGTTGAGAACTCCGACCTCTTCTGGTGAGAGTGAATCCAACTCTGAAGACAATCCTCTGGTAAGTTCCAAAAGGGGCCCCATGACTATCCCCCTGAAATTAAGGGTACCTGCTTCTGGAACCCAAGGGAAAATGTTGACTCTGGATGCACTAGATGTGTGATCAGCTCAGAAGTTGTGGAGAAGTTGGAGCTAAGACTAAAAACTTTAAAAACTCCCATAGCATTTTTCTAACTAGATGGNTGCACTAGATGTGTGATCAGCTCAGAAGTTGTGGAGAAGTTGGAGCTAAGACTAAAAACTTTAAAAACTCCCATAGCATTTTTCTAACTAGATGGATCAGTAGCTGGGGGTGGCCTTGTGCATTTCATAACTGAACCAGTGGAAATGATGGGGAGGCATCGAGAGACTTCATGTTTTGTTGCCCCTGGGATGGAGCGCTCCTCATTATTAGGCTTGCCCTGGTTCTGGAAGTGGAATCCCCAAGTGGATTGGAGGAAGGGATTATTGCACATACAAACTGACCAGCTACCGGAAGGAGAGGAGCTGTCTCAAAATCCCAGAATCCCACAGAGTTGGTGTCCATAGCAGGGAAGGAAAAAATCCCTGAAGAATATTGGGACTTGAAAGAGGTTTTTAGTGAAAAGCGTCTGATGAGCTCCCTCTCATCGCTCAACAGATAGCAGTATCGAAATTCTGCTGGGGTGAAGCTCCCTATGCCTAAATTATATTCGATGATACCGTGAGAGCTAGAAGAATTGTGGTTGTTTATCAATAAGAACCTTAAACAAGGTTTCATCCAACCTGCTAGGCCTCGAGTGGCGGCCCCAGTGTTATTCCAAGAAAAGAAAGATGGCTCTCTTTGCTTGTGTGTTGATTACCGTAGCCTTAACAGAATTTACGTAGAAAATGTGTAGCCACTCCCTTAATGGAGGATATGTTGGCTCACCTGGCCCAAGGGAAAATTTTCACAAAACTTGATTTGAGTGAAGCCTACTACAGAGTTCGAATTAAGGAGGGAGATGAATGGAAAACTGCCTTCAATTGCCCTTTGGGATGTTTCCAATTCAGTGTTCTCCCATTTGGCCTGCAGGAGGCTCCTGCCGTATTCATGCAACTGATAAATGAAGTTCTGCATGAGCATTTGTACAAGAGCATGCTGGTTTATCTTATCTATACAGAGACTTTTGAGGAGCATGTGAAATTGGTACGGTCAGTTTTGAAAAAACTTTGAGCTGCTGAACTGTATGCAAAATTGTCCAAGTGTGAATTTCACCAAGAGAAAATTGACTAAGTTACCGCATATCATACGACGGAATAGAAATGGACCTGGGCCATTTTGGAATGGGCTCCTCCTCACACCAGAAAGCAATTACAAAGTTTTGTGGGATTTGCTAATTTTTACTGTCAGTTTATCCCAGCATTTGCAAAGATTGTGCTACTATTACAAACCTCCTGAAGACTAAGGGAGAGTTGAAACCAAAACCCAGTCAACTGTTGGAATGATCCATGGAATGCCAAGTGGCTTTTGAAAAGCTGAAACGACTCTTTGCAGCTGAACCAGTGCTAAAGCACCCAGAGATGGACGCCCCTTTTGTGATCCAAGCCAGTGAGAGAGATGGTGGGGGTGGTGCTACTGCAAACAAATGAGACTGGAACTTTACAACCTTATGCTTACACCTCCCATAAACTTACTGAAATGGAAAGAAGACGGGCTATTTGGGAAAAGGAAGCTTTTGCTGTCCAATTGGCTTTATTAACCTGGAGGCATTTTCTCAAAGGAAACACCTCTTTGAGGTGTGGATGGATCATAAAAACTTAGAGGCTCTAAAAATGTCTTGAAAATTGTCGCTTAAGCAAGTCCTCTGGGTGCATTACTTTAAGCAGTTTCATTTTTCATTGAAGTACCTCCCGCGGGGAGAATTGTATGGCAGATGTGCTATCTAGGTTACTCCAATATAACAGTATCTGCCCAGAAATGATCCATCCTATTATTTCTACAAGGCAATTGGCTGCTACAATGGTTACAAGAGCCCAGAAAAAGGGAAATGTCAATCTTTCAAAGGACTTGACTGCACAGTTAAAGGAAGCTTTAAAACTAGATAATTGGTTCCTGACCCACACAAACAACTTTACTATTAGAGATTATCTGGCATGGGTGGGGGCCAAGTTATATGTACCAGCTAGCCTTAGGGGGGGCATTTTAAAGTAAGCTCATGATTCAAAAGCTGCTGGATATTTTGGGTTTGTGAAAACCTTACATTTGGTCAAATAGCAATTCTGGTAGCCTTCTTTAAAGGAGGACATAGAAGCTTATGTAGCTAGTCCTATTTGTGCTTTGGCTAAACGGCCACCTGGAAAACCTGCCAGCTTACTACAACATGTAGCTAGGCCGACTGCTCCATGGAAGGAAATTTCCATGGACTTTACAGTGGAATTGCCTGAAAGTGGGGGAAATACAGTCTTTTAGGTGGTAACTGACTTTTTTTCCAAGCAGGTACATTTCATACCTTGTGTAAAAATCCCATCTGCAAAAACCAATAAAACATTTATTTTGCATGTCTATAGATTACATAGTGTTCCTGAAGGATAATTTCAGATAGGGGTGTCCAATTTATATCAAACTTCTGGAAGGAATTCCTGAAGTTATTGGGCTCTGTCCAGGGCTTAAAGCGCCGCCCACCACCCACAAATCAATGGGGCTTGTGAGAGAACTAACTCAGTATTGTAACAATCCCTTAGATGTTATATTAATAGTCAACAAGATGATTGGTCTGATCTATTGCCATTTACAGAGGTGGCATATAATAACTCAGTTCACAGCAGCACTGGCTTTACTCCATTTAAAGTAGCTTTGGGGCAGGATTTTGTACCTATACTAGTTCTTCCATAAGAGAAACCCAATGTTCCATCATTGACCGAGTGGATAACCCAACTCCAGCTTACCTGGTCGGTTACCCATAAAGCTTTAGATGATGTTCATCAAGTTCATAAGAAGCAAGCTAATAAAAAGAGAGCTCCACAAAAACCACAAGAAGTGCGGGACATGGTCTTCTTGTCCACTAAGTATTTACAAACCACACAGAAGTCTAAAAAATTGGGACCTAAATATGTCAGACCTTTCCTAATTGTACGAATAGTGAATCCTGTAGCAGTACAAGTGCCAAAGACCCTTAGATGGATTCACCTTGTCTTTCATGTCAATGTATTAAAACCTGAACATACTTCTAATTTGCGACCTGATCAGGCAGCTCGGCCAGTTCCTCTCTTGATTGAGGGTGAACAGCATTTTGAGGTTAAAGAAATTTTAGACTCAAGAAAACAATAGAGGACGACTCCAATATTTAGTTGTTTGGAAGCATTTCCCCCCTTCTCAGTCAGAATGGGTAAATGACTGAGATGTTAGAGCCCCTAGGCTTATACAAGCACTTCATTTGAAATATCCTGACAAACCTTAACTTTTTGTTCAAAATATTTTATCTTGTTTTTCAAATGGTTATTCTCCTGTTTAAAAATTTTTTTTGTCCCCAGGGCTAATGCCTCTTTTGCAGGAGGCTGATGTTAGCCTTCAAGAATCTTTCTTCTGCTTGTCTTTCCGAGTGACATAGTAATGGGGGGTGGGAAGCATAAATTGGGCTTTGTGGGGGGTGGGGAAAGAGTGCTAGTGGCTTTAGAGAGTGAACTGTAACATTTGGGAAAACTTTATGCTTACTGCACAGCCGCAGCATCTTACCTAGCCAGTCCAACGTCAACGGCCAGATGTCTGCATCAGCACCTGAAGATGCCCCACATGACATTATACATATCTCAGATTGGATGGACTCTTTGAACTATTGTGGGTGGGAATGTTGCCATAACTTTGTATATGTGATTTTCACGCCTAATATCTCAGATCTTGAATTCTTTTGATGCTACCACTTAATTTACAGTAAAAGTCCTTTTCTCTATAACAATGGAGTCTAAGAATGTCTTTCTTGGATTTTGAATGGACAACACCTCACCTGACAACACCTATCTGACCTTAATGAATATAAATCACCGGAACTGTTTACGCCCCAGAGTTCTGAAGGAGCTGGCAGATGTTATCTTAGAACCATTGTGCCATATCTTTCAAAAATCCTGGAGCATCAGGGAAATACCTGAGGATTGGAAAAGGAGTGATGTGGTTCTCATCTTCAAGAAAGGGGAAAAATAAAACAGACTCAAGAAAAAACAGACCAATCAGTTTTGCATCAATATCCAGGGAAATACTAGAAAAGATAATTTAATCTGCCAACATCTAGAAATGAGTAAAGTAATAACTAGTAGCCCGCATAGGTTTGTTAAAAACAGATTATGCCAATATTACTTCATTCTCTGATAAAGTCACTAAATTAGTACACCAGTTAAATGCTGTGGACATCGTATACTTAGATTTCAGTAAGGCATTTGATAAAGCAAATCCACAACCTACTTCTTGGTAAGCTAGAAATATATGGAATAGACAACATCACCACCAGATGGATTTGTAGGTGGCTGACAAACCATACTCAATGAATAAGTACTACATCCACAAGGAGAGAAGTAAGTTGTGGGATACACTAAACTAGCAAGAATAGCCAACACCCCAAAAGAAAAGCTTAGTATCCAAAAAGATCTTGATGAACTTGAATAACGGGCCCTATCCAACAAAAATTTAATGTGGAGAAAAGCAAAGTTTTATATTTAGGCAGGAAAAATGAAAGGCATAAGTACAGATTAGGCAAGGCCTGGGTCAAAAACAGTAACAGAGGGACCTTGGAATCCTAGCGGATGATCACTTGAATATGAGCCAGCAGTAAAGCTAATACAATCCTGAGTTGTATAAACAGGCATAGAATCAAGATCACAAGAAGTATTAGTACTGCTTTATAAAACCCTAGTAAGACCACATCTGGAATACTGCAACCAATTTTGGACACCATACTACAAAAAAGATGTTGAGACTGGAAAAAGTTCAGAGAAGAGCAACGAAGATGATCAAAAGCTTCGAGACTAAAACATGATGAACGGCTGCAGGATTTGAGTTTGGCTAATCTAAAAAAAGAATTAGGGATGATATGATCGCAGTATTCCAGTATTTGAGGGGCTGCTACAAAGAAGACGAGGTCAAATTATTCTCCAAAGCACCTAAGGGCAGGACAAGAAACAATGGTTGGAAGCTAACCAAAGAGAGAAGCAATCTGGAATTAAAGAGAAATTTTCTAACCATGAGGACAATTAACCAGTGGAACAGCGTGCCTTCAGAAATCTGGGTGGTCCAGTGGATGTTTTAAGAAGAGACTAGACAGTCACTTATCTGAAATGTTATAGGTTCTACTTGAGCAGGCACAAACTCTGCCAATCCTAGTGAGACAAGATAGTCCCTCAAGTAACCTGGACCCATGCCATGAAGAGTTTTAAAGGTGATAACACCTTGAATTGCACTTAGCTGAATTTATGGATACTGTTTTAAAGATAAAATAAATTGGGAGCAGTTTTAGTAGTGAATTTTCCTGGACTTTCCTTGACATCAATGGTTCTGTGGAACTTGTGTTTCTGAACATTGTTACTTAATAATTCTATCTGCTAGCCAGAAGCATTTAGAACTTTTTTTAATGGTTTACACTGCTCAGGAAGAATGAAGCTTCTGTTCATTGCCTATTTTTTGCATGCCACTGTATGGAAAAAATGCTTTACAGAACCAAGATATGCCTTTTTGTAATATGTCTTATTTTCAATTTGTATTACTGGTAGCATCCATCCATATTTGTTTCATGCTAAGTAGTTGTATTATGTTGGAAAAACTTGTACTATGGTGTGTCTTTTGTGAAAGGTGATACTTATCAAATGAAAACAGTCAACTGTTCAGTTAAGTTGGCAAAAACAAAAAAACAAGAATCTTGGATTCTTGTTTTAAGCACTGAACTTTAGAATATCTGCAGTATTAACCTTTTGGGAGTAAGTTTTAGTTTAAGATGTGACTACCGATGTTTAGGATGAACAAGAAGAGTGCAAGATTTTCAGCAGTATTTAGAAAGTTTTATGCATTTCTGTATTAGTAAACAAGTCTCTTCAGGGAAAAATCTATTGTAGCCCAAAATATTAGAACAATGTTCAAGGAAAGATGGCTTAGAATTTAAAAAACAGTAAATTTAATGCAAGTGTTTTTTCCTTAGCAGGAACACGACTTTGCCACAGAGACAGTCAGGTTTGGACCAGAGCGCATGTACATTGACTGTTGGGTTAAAAAGCAAACATACAATACTTTCAAGGAAATTTTAGGATCGGGAATGCAGTATCATTTACAGGTATACATTGAAATGAAATTATTTTGGCACCCTCTTGAATCTACTCTAAATAGCACAATGCAAAATCCCTAAACCAGTTTTTAAATTAGACAATGCATGTCTGCATAAAAAGGAAAGAAAAAAATATAGGTAACAGATATATTAAATTTTTAGCAAGACGGAAGGTGGCTTTCCTATTACTTTGCAAATTCTGCATATTAAAAAGGAGTTTTTTAAAACCTTGATCAAACATTTGCACAATTGTAATGACAACATGTTTTATGCAGTCCAATGAGCTCCTCCGGACTATCTTTGAACTTGGTCCACCACTGATGCTTGATGAGGCAACCCTTACGTCCATGAAGATAACCCGTTTTGAAAGGGTGAGTGATTTATACTCTGTTGTGTTAAATTGTCTTAAATGCAATTCACTCACAGAATTATTCAAAACTATAATGAAATGATAATATTTATGTTGTGAAAGAGGGAGAGTGTCAGATCTGTGTATCTGTCATTTCTTCAATGGAAGAAGAAAAGGGGGAGGACTGACAAATTCTTCTTGATGTAACCTGAATATATTTAATATCAAATTTTTATAACCTGCACAATACAATGGAGGGATGAAACCCAGATGGCTGGAACCTATCACCTCTGGGAGAGACAGCCAGGGGATGAAGAGACCATAAAAATTCCACAGTAAGATGTGTCCTTGGGAAACCCTGAAAAAGATCCTTCTAAAAAGGGGGTGGGGGAATTAGGTATGCCCTGAGAAACTCTGAAAAAGATCCTTCTAAAAAGGGGGTGGGGGAATTAGGTATGCCCTGGGAAATTCTGAAAAAGATCCTTCTAAAAAGGGGTGTGGGGAATTAACATGTTGGCTCTTTGTTTTACATATCAAGATAAGGGGAGGGATTTTAAACTGCCTGAGAGATCTTAGAGGCTACTTTAAATCCCTACATGAATTGTCTCATCTCAATAAGATTCCTTTTGATACATTTGATTTTCAGAAGTTCATTCTTGTTTATTGAATGGGAAACGTTCTGTAGCCTGACAGAGAGGGAGCAATGGGAATCGAATGACAAGGTTTTGTGAGATCTGCTAAATTGCAGATTTGCACTTCTATAGTATCCCATCACTGCACAGACTTATTTTTTACTTAAAAGAATGCTAAGATAACCCAGGGAATGATCCGGTATCATTCCTTTATTCTATGTTCTTTGTATAAGATATTTCGTTGCCTGTGTTATGACTGAAGTGGTACTGTCTTGTATCTGACATTTGAGAAATGTGATAGGTGTCAGAATATGAACTTTCAAGGCTAAATTTTAACTTCTATACATAGTACTATAAAGAAAGAAGTGTGTGATTGTATTAATGTTTAATACTGTTTGTTTATTTAAAAGATTTAACATAGCTGCCCATCTTGTGACTGATTAAGTTAAAGCCAACTTAATACAACAACAGCAACACAATTTAAATGCTAGAATGGGTAATATTTGGTAAAAATTCAGATTCCAATGGAAAGGTTGAACTATATTTCCAGTATGCATTTTGGATGATTCAAAGTCTGGTATTACTGTCTCATAATTTCCCAGGCTTATAGTCCTGGGGGATTTCAACCTGCCTTCTCTGGGGGTGGGGGTGGAAGTAACTTGAGATTTCATGGAAACCATGACTTCCATGGGCTTCCAGGTCATCCAGAGCCTGACTAGTAATAGTGGTCACACACCTGATTTGGTGGTCCTTGTCAGAGAGTGTCTATGAGACCTGGAATTAGTGGACCTGTCCTTGGTCCCCTTGTAATGCTTGGATCACAGTCTGGTGGCAATGAGTTTCTCAAAAGCTGCACATACACACACACACACACACCTCAGGGAGGCAGGACCTATTAGATTGGTCTGCCCCTGTCGACTAATGGACCCAGATGGGTTCCAGAAGAAGCTGGGGGTTAAAACTTCAGATCTACGGTGCAGTCCAGCCAAGCTCTTATTCACTGTTTAGAATAGGAAGGTGACTGAGGCTCTGGATAGGATTGCACCCTTGTGACCTCTCCTCATCTGTAAATCTTTCTGTGCCCCGTGGTATACAGAGGAACTGAGAGATGAAACACATGAGGAGATGTCTAGAGCTTCCTGGCAGAAGATAGGAAATGAACTTGATTGAACACAGGTAAGAGCTGCTACTAAGGCCTACCTCATGGCAATTTGTGTGGTGAAGTGTAAATACTTATCCACACTAATTGTGTCTGCAGATAATCACCCAGCAACCCTCTTTAAGGTGAGCCACCACCTCCTGGGGAAGGAGGAGATTGAGGTCCACCTGAATGGGTGTGCCAAGTAATTTGCAGATTTTCTGGAAGACAAAATTGCTCGACTTCATTCCCAGTTAGATGCTGGTGTGGTTGCTGGTTGTTGGAAGCTCCTGAGGCAGGTTCTTGTCTGTTATCTGAGAATGGTTTGACCCTGTTGCTCCTGAGGAAATGGACAGAATCCTAGGGTGCATGTGCACAAGCACCTGTGTTTGGGATAGAAACGGCATTGGTCACACTTTAGGATGATCTCTGGCGGGAACGGGATGGGGGTTCCTTGCTGTACTTGACCTTTTGGCGGCTTTTGATACCATTGACCATAGGATTCTCCTGGGGCGGCTTCAGGGGATGGCAGTGGGAGGCCTTGTGCTGTCCTGGTTTACTTCCTTCCTCTGCGGCCACTCTCATTCAGTGTTGATAGGAGGGGAAAGATCCAGCTGTCGCCTACTGCTTTATGGGGTTCTGCAGGACTCGGTACTCTCTCCCCTCCTGTTCAACATTTATATGAAGCTGCTGGGTGAGATCATCCATCACCATGGACTGAGGTATCACCAGTATGCTGATGATACTCAGCTGTATGTCTTGGCCTGTGGTGAGTAAAATGTTTCTGTGTCCTCCCTCTCACAGTGCCTGGAGGCTGCTAGGGGTTGGATGGGGAGCAATGGGTTGAAACCAAACCCTTGCAAAACTGAATGGCTCTGGGGTCTCTTGGGGTTTGTTGGCTCAAGGAGAATTGCCACCTTTGGTCTTGGATGGGGTGGCACTACCCCAAACAGACCTGTGCGTAATCTAGGGGTTTTCTTAGACTCATGACTGCTACTCAAAGAGGAGATGGCAGTCATGGCCAGGAGGGCCTTTGCGCAACTGCAGGTTATGCACCAGTTATGCCCTTTCCTGGACCAACAGTCACTCATGCCCAAGTCACTTCATGTCTTGATTGTTGCAACGCACTCTACATGGAGGCTGCCCTTGAAAAGCATCCGGAAGCTCCAGTTGGTACAAAATGCAGCAGCCTGCATGGTTTTGTGCAGACCCTGGTGTGTACATGTTTCATCTCTCCTGCAGGAGCTGGAAAATTGCTGATTTGCTTCCAGGCGCAATTCAGAGTGCTGGTTGTCACCTTTAAAGCCCTTCATGGTTTGGGACCAGGTTATCTGAGGGACTGTCTCCTGCCGGTCACATCTACGTGGTCCATCAAAGCAAGGAGGCAGGATATGTTGCGAGTTCCATTCCTGAGGGACATATACCTAGTGAGACCCAGAAGAAGGGCCTTCTCTCTGGTGGCTCTCTCTCTCTCTGGATCTTCATTCCCCCAGAGATTAGAATGGGCCCATCTTCTGGAAGGCACTGAAGACCTAGTTCTGCCAGCGGGCCTTGGGAACCCAGAGCGGGATGGAGTTCATCAAATGGCTCATGTGATCGTTGGGAAAGGGGGTGGGACTTGGGGGTGATTCCCCCCCCCCCGATTTTGTTCTAGTGTACTTTATTTATTTATTTGATTCTTTTTGATATTTTTTTTTGTTGTTTTTTTTAAATATAGTTTTACATTCATTCTCTAAGCTGCCTCGAGTCACCATGGGCAAATAGGTGGCAATATAAATTCAATAAATAAATGTTCATCTTCAATGTAGTTGGAGTTATCACCTGGATTTGAAATAATTAGAAAATTCAGGGTGCATTACTACCAAGGAGATTGCAGATTAACTTGAAAAGCTGCCTAAAATTTCGATGTCAATTCTGCCCCTGTGTGTTTTCCAAGTACTTTTGCATATGGAACATTTGTAAACTGGGATCTCTTGATAATAAATATTCCAATGATTTTGCTTTAATTTAGGATTACTGAATGAAAACATCTGTTAGGATTTCGTACAGAAAATAAAGCAAATTTAAAGTTGGGAGTGGAATGTAATTCTAGCTCAAAAGAATAAAAAATCTAATTTACAATATATGCATTAATGTTAAATATGTTAAAATGGATCTGTTGAATAAACCCCAAAGTTGTCTGAAAAATATTTAATGTTGGCTAAGATTATTATGATTATGATTGCACTTTCCTGTTTTCATAGCATCTGTACAACTCTGCAGCATTCAAAGCTCGGACTAAAGCTCGCAGCAAGTGCCGTGATAAAAGAACAGATGTGGATGAGGTGTTCTAGAAGAAGTCTTCAAAGCCCTTTGACATTTTTTTTGTTAAATCTATTTCTTGTTTGAGTACAATTAATTTTACTGTACAGAGTTAAATAATCTTTTTAATTGTGTCAGTTCCACATTTTGTACAGCACTTGATGTATATTAAATTGGCTTATATAGTATAAATGAGATAGGATGGTAGGAGAGAATTTCCTGATAAATATATTGGGTAAAAATCAACTTTTTACTTGGAAAAATTCTTCATATTCTATTAGTACTGAGGACACTCCTGATTCACTTTTTAAAAAATTTTGTTGTAAGGTAATAAAATCTTAAGAAGTACATTATTTGGAGATGAGTGTCTCTTGATAAAAGCTGCTATTTGACAATCAGTTAAACATTTTAAAAATAAATATCCAATTTATTACAGTGACATGATCATCATCGGGCAATATTATCAAATTCAATTGATTGTTAAAGAAGTAGCACACAAATGTTTGACATTTATATGCTGAACTTGGGGAATAAAAATATCTCTGAATTTTTGCATGAAATGTGTATGAATAATGAAAATTTTCAAATATAAAAATTTTGTTCTGGCTTTTGTTATTCATTCAATAATCAATGTCAAATATACTCCACAACATTCTGCTTGGTCAGCCATTAGTACTATTGCTATGTACCTGTATCTGTTGGAAGGGTAAGTCGCATAGTTAACTACAGTATTAACTGCTGCCTAAATGCAAATTGGGCATTTTGAAAAAAGGTACTAAAGCAAAATATTTTCCTTGCTTATTCTTTATTATCCAGAATTGTGCATGCAACTTTCAGCATTTTGGATTTGCCCTGACAGCACCCTTCATTAAATATCAAGTAGTTTGCAGTCTTAATGAGTAAGAGAAATAAAAGTAAATGTAAAAATATAAACAAAAAATTGTAAAAAACCTGCACTATAAAAAAGGAAAATGGGAGTACTTGTAATAGAGCAGTGCAGTGGCCTCTTAAATGTAAACAGTTTGCCAATTCTAATCAAAGGGAAGAAAAGGCAGGTGATACTATAGTAACAATTATCTGCTTCAAGAGAATGAAGTACACATTAATAATCTAAGCATTGTTTTCAACTGCTTCCTAAATGTTGGCTCACCCATCACTAACAGATAACAGATAATCAGAGTTGGAAGGGATCTTGTAGGTCATCTAGTCCAACCCCCTGCCCAAGCAGGAAACCCTACACACCATTATCTGACAAATGTTTCCAATCTCTTGAAGAGTCTCAAGTTGATGCGCTGCCCACAACTTTCGAGGGAATTTCTTTTCCATTGGTTGGTTGAATCTTCACTTTTCAGAAAGTTTCTCTTATTTCCAGCGTTTGAATCTCTTCTTGACCAGTTTCCTCACCATTTCTTTCTGTCTGGCTAAGGAGCTTTTAGAAAATAGCTTGACCCCTTTCCTCTCTGTAGCGCCCCTCAAATACTGGAAAGACCGTATTGTGTTTTCCCCTGGTCTTCTCTTTACGAGACTAGCCCAAGCTCAGTTTCTGGTTAAACTGTTTCTTCATATGTTTTAGTTCTTCCAGTGCCCTAATTCATCCTGGTGTCTTCTTTCTGTTACTTTTTCTAGAGTTCAATTCCTTTTTTATGTGGTGAATCAAAAACTAGATGCAGTTACTCTAGGTTGGTCTTACTAAAGCTTTTAAAGAGTGGTATTCTACCTCTTGATCTTGATTGTATCCCTCTGTTAATACAACTTTAGGATTGATAGCTTTTTTTGGCGGCGGCTGCACACTGCTGGCTGCCTATTTTAGCTGGTTGTCACTAAGAACTCCAAGATTCCCTTCTCCAATTCCTGATATTGGAGCCTGGTTTCACACCAGTCTATATGTGTACTATTTGTTTTTTTCTTGCTAAGGTATAGGTTTACTTTTTTCTCTACATTGAATTCATTTTTTGTAGATTTACGGCTCAGTGTCTAGGTCTGTTAAGATTCCATCTGGATCTATTGAAGCCATATATTTCTTGATGTTAGCTATCCTGCCAACTTTAGTATCATCTGCAAATTTGAATTAAGTCACCTTCTATTCTCATCTAAGTTGTTAATGAGATATTGAAGAGTACATGGCCAAAGACGGAACCTTGGTGGACCCCACTGCTGCACTTCCCTCCATGAGACTTAGACCATTAAGGACTCTTTTGTGAGCATGGTTTGTCAGCCACTTCTGAGTCCTCTAGTGGTGGTGCTATCTATCTCCACTTTTTTCTAACTAAGAAGTAGGTTGTGGACTACTTTGTCGAATACCTTGCTGAAATCTAATGTATTATGTCACAGTATTTTTTGGCTGGTCTACTAATTTAGTTCACTTTGTTGGAAGAATGGAATTAAGAATTTGGTTTGGCAAGATCTGTTTGTTTAACAAACCTTGCTGACTGCTAGTTATTACTTAACTTGTCTTCTTCAGATGTGGCAGATCTGTTTTTTATCTTTCCAGTATCTTTCCCGGTATTGATGTTAGGCTGATTGGTATAGAATTATCACTTGTCTGTTTTTTCCCCCTTTTTGAAGATAGGAACACATCAGCTCTTTCTCCAAGTCCTCTGGTAGTTCCCTGGTGCTCCAGGATTTTTAAAAGATATGGGTTGCAGTGGTTCTGAGAATTGACCTCTGCCAGCTCCTTTTAAACTTCTGGGATGTAATCATCAGGACTTGGTTGATATTTGTTTTCATCAAGATCAGACAGGTGTTCTCTTATAATTTTTATTTTTTGCTTTATTTTAACTTTTTATTTCTGGTCTGTTCTTTTACAGTTCTAAGTTTTTGGTGGGTTTGAGGCGTATAGTTTCTTTTTTTTGCGTTAAAGACAGATGCAAAGAATGAGGTTTAAGCAGTTTTGTTTCTCTCTGTTGCCTTGTTTCGTTTCCTGCTGTATGTTCTCTCTTTAGTAGACTGACTGTTTTCTTTTGATTTTGTTGCTTTATTTATGGTTGTGAAGAAACTTTTTTTAAATTTAATCTTTGACTTTTGTCGAAAGTCTTTGTTCGTTTCTGAGCCTTTGCTATCTGATCTGCAGATTTCTGGCTATATCTGCTGATTACTCTGTCTTTAGTTTCTATGTCTTTCTTTTCATTTTTTGTTACTTGCCCTTTTTTTTCTTTAATTTGCGATAGGAGCATTTGTTTTGTGCAAACCATGCTGTGTTTCTTCTTGGATTTCATGTTTTCTTTTCTCAGTGGTATTGTGCTGGTAGGCTTCTATGATCAAACTTCTCAGAGTTTCCCGAAGATTCTTAGTTGTTTCTCCCTTTAAATTTTCATCCATGGAATCTTTCCCAAAGTTCTCGCCTGAAGTTTATTAATAATCAGCTGTTTTAAAAAATCAAGACTGGTGTCATTTATGTTTCTATTGCTTGTGTTGTGTTTATGGTTGAATTCTAGTATGACATGGTCACTCTCACCAAGGTTCCTGAAGTTCAACTCCTCTATTCACTTCTTTGATTTATAAGAATTAAGTCAGTTATAGCTGTCCTCTAGTTTCACCTCTCTACACTTATTTGGAAACAAAGTTTGTAGCTAGGTTGGTTAGGAATTTATTTGATTTCTCAATTGGTGGCAGAATTAGTTTTTCCATTGATTCAAGATAATTTGAAGGCTCCCATTAACTATTGTTGTGTGTTTCCTGCATTTTCTATAGTTGGTTAGGCCAAAAAGGACATCTATTTTTTCTGCTTGATTGGGTGGCCTATAATATACACCTATGGCCATGTCATTCTTTTGTCCTTTTATATTGACCCATATGCGTTCTAGGAGGTTTTCATCTTTGGTTTCATGCATTTCTATAGCAATATAGTGGTCCTTTACATACAGTGCCACTCTACACCTCTTAAGTCAATGATCTTTTGCACACCAATTCTCTAGAATGTCATCTGAACACGAGTGTTGGGATTATCATTTCACTGAAAGCATATCATGCTGAACGCTGAATGGTTGGCAAAACAGTATCTAGTACAGCCTTCTTTTGCAGTCTGACTTGCTGCAACTGGAACAACACTTTACACAAGCCTTTAATCCAGGAATGTTTTACTTAGATGCTGAACCAGCAAAAGTAGTACACATGAACAATGTATTCCACTATCGTTTCTACATTTTGGAGAGTTTTGCCTTTAAAGTCATGTTTTGGAACCCATATTCGACAAAACCTATTTTGTCAAATAGGTTGTCAACCAGTGTGAATAGCTTACAGAGCCAATTTCCAAAAGGGCCAGATCTGTGGGAAGTTCTGTCCTTATTGTCTGTATAAATTACAAGTGTTTGCAGATGATTTAATTTTTATACTGGAAGATCCATTAGAATCGGACCAAATTAATTTTTTAAAAATGGAAGAATATGGTGAAGTGGCAGGATTTATTATTATTTCTCTTTATTTATTTTCATAAATAAAGAGAAAACTAAGAACATAGTGAAAAACCTTACAGATAAACAGAAAAAGAGTTAATGAAGAGAATAGATCTGGAAGGTCTGTGTTTTCAGGACATCCCCTTGATAAATAACAATTTCTGGTTGATTTTGAAAACAATGGCATATTACTACAGATTTTTTTTGTTTCTGTTCAATTTGAACCTGGAAAAATGGAAACACCTGTAATTATCATTGATATAAAGAATAGCTACAGTTAAAATGAATATACTGCCTCATGTTCCATCAGAGATGATCATTCAAAAAATTTCAAGTTGTGCAGAAATGGACAAATTAACCTTGGCATTAAAAAATAAAGACACTTCAATATACTACAACAGCTNTCAATATACTACAACAGCTGGAACTGCTGGTACAAATGGATAGACCAAAGATAAATTTCACACTAAAAGGCAAAAGAAGATGGCATACAGTCGTACATATGTAAAGATTAAGTGTGTATTTGGCATAAAATAAGGATAAAAAGGTCTTACAAACTGTTGAAGATGAAAATATTTTTAATTGTTTTCTATCTTTTTATTTCTATTTTCTCCTTTTCTTCTTTTCTTTTTCCCTCTTACATTTATGTATGTGTTGTTGGTCTGTTTTAATTGTAAAATCAATAAAATGTATTTTTTAAAAAATGAATATACTGCTGAGACTATTGTACTTATTTCAAACAATTCTGATAAAACTGGAAAAAATATTTTGAGGAACTTAATAAAATAATATTAAAATATATTTCGCAAGGGAAAAAAGCAAGAATTTGCTTTAAAATGCTGTATCATTCAAGAAGTAGAGGAGCTTTTGGACTACCAAACTGGGAATTGTATTACCAGGCAGTGGTATTAACATGGTTCATGAAAGAGTGTATAGTATTGAGGCATATTTGATTATTGACTTTGGAGGGACATGATCTGCAACTGTGCTGTCATGCCTTCTTGTGGTATAGGAAAAGTAAGATACATGGTTACTTTCAGAGATATTATATAAGGAACACACTGTTGTTAGTATGGGAGAAAATTATAGAGCAATACTATTCGAAGATACCATCTTGGCTTTCAACAGTAGAAGCATTGATTCATCCAAATATTATTAACGTGGGAAACATTGTTAGATGCTAAGACATTTTGAATGAAAAGGGAAAGCTCAAAACTAAACAAAAAATTGTTTGAGTGATCAAGGGATCAACATGACATGGTATTTGCAAGTGAAGATACACTCTAGATATCAGAAAGATTCTAAATCATATGCTTTTTATAATGAATTAACAAAATTAGATATCAACAGGGACAGAAGAAAGATTGATAAACTGTACAGTTACCTATTGGGCATTAAACTGGAAGAGGAACAAGTGAAGGAGAAAATGATAACATGGACACATTTTTTTGATTACACAATAGAACTTGATAAATGGCAAAAATTGTGGGACAGGAACTATAAATTAACAATGTCAACTGCATATAAAGAACATTTGTATAAGGTGTTTTATTGATTGCACTTTGCACCAGCGAGATCAGCAAAGATATTTAAAGATAAGTCAGCTAAATGTTGTAAGTGCCATGAGATACCTGAATCTTATTATCATATGTGGTGGACATGTGCAGAAGCAAAAAAATATTGGACAAAAATACATGTGTGGCTGGAAAGATGATAAAGCAGCCTATTGATTAAAAACTGAAAGGTGGGAAAATGGCCAAAAAACTGCCCCAAAATGGCCCATGTGGCCATTTTTAGCTGGCAGAATGCTGCAGGAGGTATCCATCTCACCCACCCACCCACCAGTGGCCGCTGGCCCACAGAGGAGAACTACAATGCTGATCCGGCCCTCAAAGAAATCCAGTTTGACAACCCTGCCCAACAGCTAAAGTGTTGGCAAAACTGTTGCTGCACCACATTTATTGATTACATGGTGTCCACAGCAAATAATTTCAGATGGGGGAGGTAGTTATTTACTTCATTGCACCATCTTCAAACTAATGGAAGCTTGGAGAGAACAAACTCAGTCCTAGAAAATAGCAAGATAATTGGACTGACCTGTTGCCATTTACTGAAGTGGCTTACAATAATGCAGTACACAGCAGCACTGGTTTCATTCCATTCCAAGTTGCTATTGGCCAACAATTTAAGCCTATGCCTGAACTGCCAGTAAAGGATCCACTCGTCATTTTGTTGAAGGACTGGATCTCACAGTTGCAAAACACTTGGCCAATTGTTAGTAAGGCCCTGAATGAATGCTTAAAGCTGTTTAAAAAATCTAAGCTAACAAGAAAAGAATCGAACCCAAGGAGTTTAAAGTGGAGGATCATGTTTATCTGTCCACATGGATACTCCAATCCTTAAAACCCTCTAAAAAATTGGGCCCTAAAGTTGTAGGTCCTTTCCTAATCAAATGCATTATCAATCCAGTTACTGTGGAACTGGTGTTGCCTAAAACACTGAAGAGAATCCACCCAGTTTCATTACACCTTATTAAAATCTGAGTCAACCTCACCTTTATGGTCAAACCCCTCCTTCTATCACTGAAACTTTTACGATTGAAAGTGAACAGCATTTTGAGATTAAGCAGATTCTGGACTCCTGGGTCCATAGAGGGAAGGTTCAATACAGTGATGGGATTCAAATTTTTTTACTACCGGTTCTGTGGGCACGGCTTATTTGGTAGGTGTGGCTTAGGGAGTTATGTGACTGGCCAGGTGTGGCTAGGCAGTCATGTGACTGGCTGGGCATGGCTTGCGGTCATGTGACTGACTGGGTGTGGCCAAGTTGACAGCACTGACTTCTCTGCCCTAATGACCTACAAAAAGAAGATATACAAAAATGTAGTTTATTATTTTGTGCACTTACTGCTTTCCAAGCAGTCACCATGTTTCCAGTGTCTTTCTTCCCCACTTGGAACTGAACCCAGAAGGCTATTTCTTCCAACAATATCAAAATGAATAAAAAAATATTAGAATGTGCAGAAATGAATAAATTAATTACAAATTTACAATCAAGGAGAAGGCTTAGAATACTTTTTAATGTAGAATTTTTTTTGTCAATGGCTAACTAACAGAAACAAGTTAAAAATATAAAAGTATAAAAGAAAACACCAATTATATAAGGAAAGTTCAGTAAAAAGCACAAGCAAATATTATTAGTATTTGATAATTGTTAGTGTGTAGATAACTTCGGGAGCATATTCCCCCAAATACTGCAGATAAAACCAGTTTTTTTACTTAATCCCCAGACAAAGCCACTGCAATAAACCTTAGATGCATGATTGTTGCCCCAAGGACCCAAAACCTTACACCAGAAATCTCAAGCCTTTAAGAAACCCCCAGGCAAACAAGCAAGGCAACAAAAAGCAACACTAAAATACAGCCATTATTAAGATAACTCACCCGCAAGACCCTTTTCCTGATTCCTGGTAGAATTAACCACCATCATAGGAAAAACAAAATACCAGGCAAGAACAAAAGCAGAGCAATCATGAACACTTGAAACCCATCAAGCAGGCTCTGCTCCAGAAATCTCAACATGTTAGCAACAGCTTTACTAATAGCAAAGTGTTATACCCTAAAACAAGTTACCAATTTTCTTAGAAAGTAAAGTTGCTTGTCTCACAAAAGCAGCTGGACTTCATGTAAACTGTCCCCTGCCTGCTTCAAGCATCAACTTCATAAAATGCTAGGACATGTTGTTATAACTACACAACTGAAAAATGTCACACTTTAACTGGATTGTAAGCAGACCCACAAAACTATACAACTGAAAAGAACAACTATCACATTTATAAACACACACTCTCCCAAAGCAGATACAGCTGGAAAAATCTAAAAATATAGCTTTAATTAATTTATAGACACATAACATCTCACACAACTTAATTTAAAATAACTTACATACACACAATGACAATCTCACAAAGCAGCTGCTTTTTAAAAATAGAAAAGCAGCTAAAATTTCCTAAATTTTATATGACTATTTCCTAAAAAAAATCCTAAACAAAAGTAAAATTTCCTAATTTTTTTTTAACACACTTACTGTTTTTTTTTAAAAAAAACATTCAGGGGTCTTCAAATTTGACAGCTTTAAGACTTGTGGACTTCAACTCCCTGAATTCCTCCTCCAGTCATGTTAACTCAGGAATTCTGGAAGTTGAAGTCCACAAGTCTTAACCTTGCCAAGTTTGGAGACCCTTGGTTTAAATCATGAAAAAAAAGACACTTACTTATCCAATTGAAGAAAGCAGGCAGGTAGAATCAGTTGCTCGCCAATGAGCTGGATGCAGAGACAGGCAGTACAAGCAAGGCAAGAGCAGCAGCAAAGGGCAGCGGCCACAGCTGGCAAGAAACTCCAGGAGCATTCTGAAGCCCAGTGCTGGGGGTGGCCAGCTGCAATGACTAGCAACTGTCCCACAAGGGACCCCCGGTGGCTTGGGCAGCTACACCAGGCCGTGGCCTGTAGGCCCCAGCTGCTGAAGGCTTTTGGAAACCCAGGGCCGAGCCCAGGTGGTGGAAAGAAGTGGCCCCTGGTTTTGGAAGCCTGGGGCCAGACGGCAGGGGCTAGCGAGTCAGTGCTTATCTGGTACTGTATGCAGGAGGAGGCAGGTCCAACGCAGGCAATGTGGAAAAGTCGACTCAACTCAAGTCAGCTTAGGCAGGCAAGCCAGAGAGAAGACTAGCATGCGCAAGCGATCAGGCCACATGGCGAAGCGTTTTTATAGGGATGGGCTTAGGATGGTTGGAGCGAGTGGTGAGAATGCAGGTGGGGCAAGCGAGGGGTGAGAGGGCAGCCAGACAGAGCAAGCAAGCAAGTGGTGACCATCAGGTGACCGGACGACTAGTTTGGGGGCGTGGCCAGCCAGAAATCGCTACTGGTTTGGTGACCCACACCAAATTCTTGCTACTGGTTCACCTGAACTGGTGTGAACCAGCTGAATACACCACTGGTTCAATACCTACTGGCATGGAAGGATTTCCTGTGTTCTTAAAGTGAGTGGGCTGGTAAATCTCATGACTTTACATTGCTTAAATGCTTCCACACCCAATATCCTAACAGACTGAAATGATCATATTTTCCTTGTTTGTTTTTGCCTTTTCCCTTTGCAGATGCAGATCTCCTTCTTCTAGAGGGGCAGTATGTCAGGTCCCTGTCAGAAAGTTGCCATGCTGGACAGGAGAGGGGAGACATTAGAAATAGTTTCCATACTTTTACTTTTGCTGTAATTGTTTGGGAGCTTGAGGGAGGAGAGGTTCATACAACTTCCATCGACCCTTCCTGACTGGTTTGCGCTGAGTGTTCAAGACCACCATGCTCCAAGGAAGTTGTTCCGTCCAAAAAAACACGAGGTAGACCGGGTTCCAACAACAAAGTCTTTATTATTTACAGCAG
>BHFT01068628.1:0-26965 GCA_004320025.1 Laticauda laticaudata
TTTAACCTTAGACTGTCTACTATTGACCTCACCCCTTTCCTAAGAGGTCTGTAGGGGACATGCATAAGTGCCCCAACGTGCCTACCATCCCTGTCCTATTGTTTCTTTTTTATTTTTTTTAAGTTTTCTTATATGTATCCATGTATTCATAACTATATTTTTATTTATACTTATTATCTTGCAAGCAATTGACAAATAAAAATAAAATAAAACACTGAACCAGCTGATCCCAGCCTGTCCAGGATAATCAGGAGGAATCTTAGAACGGAGTGCTGTGGCAGAATATCAGTTGAAGAAACCTGTTTTTCAGAAGCTTCCCTGAACGGGAGAAAAACCTTTTTAATTCCAAACTGAAATCTTGCAAGAATTTTATCTCTCTGCCATCTAGAATTATGTTAGCTTGGGTAATATGATAGTGTGCGTGTTTTTTCTTCAAAGTTGTCACAATAATACAAGAATAAAAGAAGAGGTGAGGTCACTTTAGCTTTTTGCTGGGCTTTGTTGAAACATGTGAGGCTATTGAAACAAAAGCAAGGGGTGCATTCTGGCCTCTGCTTTTATGATGCACTTCACATTTACTTCTCAAAGGATTAGGTAAAGCATTGTGCTAGAGTACTCTGTTATACTTTCAAGCACCTGGATATTTTACCTGGGATTGCACCGCCTCTCAAATCTGCTATGCACTCATAGGAAAGAACAACTGTCTTAAACAATGCACACAGAAACTTCATTCACTGCCCTCTGTGCTTCTTAGTACTTCTTGGAAGATCAAAAATAAAGCAGGCCATTGTTCTATGACAGAGGGAATTTCCAAGCCTGTCCCAACTGTGAGCTTGAGAAACTGGAGACATTTTTGCTAGTGGTGGGTGCCAATGTTCCATTGGTGAGAATTTGTTTTATTTAATCTTTGGGAGAGAGATTTCCTTCTCTGGCCACAAAACAGACCAAAACACCAATTTTCCAATATCCCCACTGGTCCTCTGGATGGGGTTTCTTCTCCGTCCTTCATCTACCTTCACAATAGTAACTGTAAGAGGGATCTCGGGAGTCCTAGTGGACAACCATTTAAATATGAGCTAGCTATGTGCAGCAGCTGCCAAAAGAACCAACAGAGTTCTAGGCTGCATAAACAGATGGATAGAATCAAGATCACCTGAAATGTTAATACTACTTTATAATGCCTTGGTAAGGCTTCACTTGGAATATTGAATTGTTTTGGTCACCACGATGTAAAAAAGATGTTGAAAAGAAAGAAAGAGTGCAGAGAAGAGCAACAAAGATTATTAGGGAACTGGAGGCTAAAACATATGAAGAACAATTGCAGGAACTGGGTATGTCTAGTCTAATGAAAAGAAAGACTAGAGGAGACATGATATCAGTTCAATATCTCAGGGGCTAACGCAAAGAAGAAGGAGTCAAGCTATTCTTCAAAGCATTGGAGGGCAGGACAAGAAGCAATGGGTGGAAACTAATCAAGGAGTGAAGCAACTTAGAATTAAGGAGACATTTCCTGACAGAACAATTAATCAGTGGAACAACTTACCTCAGGAGTTGTGAATGCTCCAACACTGGAAGTTTTTAAGATGTTGGACAACCATTTGTCTGAAATAGTGTAAGGTTTCCTGCCTAGGCAGGGGGTTGGACTAGAAAACCTCCAAGGTCCCTTCCAACTCTGTTGTTCTACTCTATTTTACCTCTCTAAGCCCCAGGAAAAACTAACGAAGGCTGTGGAAATCTACAGCATGAAATAAGACATGAAGCCAATGGCTGTCTGGGCATGGTTTAAGTCATGTAATATACAATGATGATTGAAAGAATATCCTTCAGACCAAAATACAGGTAGTCCTAGACTTTGGACCAAACTTGATCCCAAAATTTCCCCAAAATTGCTAAGTAAAGCTGTTAACTTCAAATGGTTACTAAATGAATGGTTTTAGTCCAGGGCTATTGATATCCATTTGTTGCTATGGTCTTAGGCAGATAAAGGTTAAATTTTATCCATCAGCCCTCAAGGATAGGAAAATATGTATAATTTGTGGTTCTGAGTACCAAGATCCGTTCTGCCATAGTAATGAGGCCAAAAATTAGTGACTGGTGCTGCTCTTTCTGTTTTAATGAGACAAGTTTTTTGAAAAAGGTTTTAGAGCATTCCTCTGGCTCAGTTTCTCCTCATACCAATTGTCACTTGCCAATGGGAAGAACAAATAGAATTGCCTGCAATATGGGTGGGCTGAATTAAGTGAGGGTAGATGGATGCTTGGAACTGTTGTGGTTCACCATCAGCCGGTGCAGATGGCAGAGGTTATCGGGCAGTGAGGACGAAAGGGAACCAGTCAGGGAGTCTAGAGAGGACTTGGATGAGGGTCCTGCGTCCGATGCAGGGATCATCACACCATCTGGGAGTGGATGGTCCTTTGGACCTTTGGAGTCTGGCAGTAGAGAAGCAGAGGACCCAGAGGAGCCTGTTCCCAGTGTGCATGTACACAGAGCTGCTAGAAGGCGAGAGCAACTGAAGCAGAGGGAGCAACTTAGGAGTAAGGCTGGGACGTGATTGGCCCTCCCAATAAGGGATAAAAATCAGTCCTCAATGACCAAGAGCTTTGCAGGAAGCAAAGCAGTTCTGTAGTTTCCGAGTCTTGAAGGTCTGTATTCTGGTTGGTTTTTTCTGGGGTTTTGGGTTGGCCTATGTTATAATTAATTGGACTTCTGTTTTTTGGCAGCATTCTATAGCACTGAAAAGCATGCTCTTATCTGGAAGAACTGTGTATGATTAGTTTTGGCTGGAAATGCAAGTAATTCCCAGCATTGCATTAAAATAGGTTTTACGTTTAAAATAAGTTTTGTGATTCATTAAGTTTGACAAAGCCTGGGTCAGAACAGGAACAACATGTCTTAACAATTCACAGCTATGGAAATGTCTGTAAATTGGTAGTTGGTCTATTTCAGAACATGGGTCTATCTGATGCAGTCAGGCAACTATGGCAACTTTATGACCTGTGAACTTCAACTTCCAAGATTCCTGGAACCAGTGTGTGCATTATGCAATGCAAGCAGCAGCAAAGATGGATTTATGTCTGATATGCATTTACATATCAAGAGAAGATTCCTGTTCTGCTTTTTTTAATTAATTAGAATCTGCTGTCTTTTAAATTTGTTGTCATTTAGTTTTACTCTTTGAAGAACTCCATTGTAGTTGGGTGGCTAATAAATTCAAAATAATTATTTCTAAGGTACTCATTTAAATTATACACTGCTCAAAAAAATAAAGGGAACACTTAAACAACACAATGTAACTCCAAGTCAGTCACACTTCTGTGAAATCAAACTGTCCACTTAAGGCAGCAACACTGATTGACAATCAATTTCACATGCTGTTGTGCAAATGGAATAGACAACAGGTGGAAAGCAGAGGCAGTTAGCAAGACATCCCCAATAAAGGAGTGGTTCTGCAGGTGGTGACCACAGACCACTTCTCAGTTCCTATGCTTTCTGGCTGATGGTTCGGTCACTTTTGAATGCTGGCGGTGCTTTCACTCTAGTGGTAGCATGAGATAGAGTCTACAACCCACACAAGTGGCTCAGGTAGTGCAGCTCATCCAGGATGGCACATCAGTGCGAGTTGTGGCAAGATTTGCTGTGTCTGTCAGCGTAGAGTCCAGAGCATGGAGGCGCGACCAGGAGACAGGCCAGTACATCAGGAGACGTGGAGGCCGTAGGAGGGCAATAACCCAGCATCAGGACCGCTACCTCTGCCTTTGTGCAAGGAGGGACAGGAGAAGCACTGCCAGAGCCCTGCAAAATGACCTCCAGCGGGCCACAAATGTGAATGTGAGAATGTTCTGCTGCCTGCAACATCCTCTAGCATGACCAGTTTGGCAGTGGGTCAGTAATGGTGTGGGGTGGTATTTCTTTAGGGGGGCGCACAGCCCTCCATGTGCTCGCCAGAGGTAGCCTGACTGCCATTAGGTACCGAGATGAGATCCTCAAGACCCCTTGTGAGACCACATGCTAGACCTCATGTGGCTGGAGTGTGTCAGCAGTTCCTGCAAGATGAAGGCATTGATGCTATGGACTGGCCCATACATTCCCCAGACCTGAATCCAATTGAGCACATCTGGGACATCCTGTCTTGCTCCATCCACCAATGCCACGTTGCACCNAGGAGATCCCTCAGGAGACCATCCATCACCTCATCAGGAGCATGCCCAGGCATTGTAGGGAGGTCATACAGGCACATGGGGGCCACACACACTACTGAGCCTCATTTTGACTTGTTTTCAGGACATTACATCAAAGTTGGATCAGCCTGTAGTTTTTTTTCCCACTTTAATTTTGAGTGTAACTCCAAATGCAGACCTCCGTGGGTTGCTAAATTTGATTTCCATTGATAATTTTGTTGTCAGCACATTCAACTGTGTAATGAACAAAGTATTTAATAAGAATATTTCATTCATTCAGACTGAGGATGTCTTATTTTTGTGTTCCCTTTATTTTTTGAGCAGTGTATATAGGCCATTTTACTTTTCTAATAATACCTAAAATAGAATTTGCCTTTTTTGACAGCAGCTGAACAAGGAATGTCATTTTCAGTGTACTATCTACCATGACTCTCAGACACTGTCCTGATTAGGCACTGACAACTGAGACCCCCCATTAAGGTATATGGGAAGCTTTTTGCACCAGTATGAATCATATTTTCTCTGTGTAGTGTATAATTTTGTACCTGAACTTGAATGAGAAATTAAAATAGTCCTGAGCCATATGATCTTAGCTCCAATTAAAGTGAACATTGACATGGTGACTTAATTTTATCCTGTATGTAATTTGATCTTTCTGTCTTTGTCATTTTTGCCACTCTGCTTTTATTTTTTTTTAAATTATCCTATGCATTTACATTACACAGAAAGACTATTTTTTTTAAATGTTAGCTTCATTAAATGACTGTTTCAGCATATCAATATTCTTGGAGGTTATTGGAGAATCAGTCCAATTTATTTTCTTGAGGATACTTTGACTCCAGTATGTAACTACAGTAGGAAATGAAAATTCTGTGTTTGAACTGAATGCATCCTATCACTAATATATACCTCCTTCTACTGAGAGAAATAAAAATAATCCAAGGTTTACCAGTTTAAGCCAACCATCAGTCTAATGGCCTCTTTGACCTTAATTCCTATTTTTTAGGCAAAAGTGGACAATACACTTTAGCAGCTAAGTCCTACACTTTGACCTAGATATTATGGAAGTCTTCAAAAGAGACTGGATGGTTATCTGTCAGATGTTCTATTTAAGTCTGCATTGAAGAGTGGGTTGGAATGCACCCTCAAAAATCTATGGTTTTATCAGTATTCAAAAATGGTAATGATTTGCTTTCTTCTTGGCAGCAAAAATGCTTGACTGATACATATGGATAGTTATGGATTAATTACAGACTAGGTATAGATGGATCACATCTGCAAAAAAGAAAAAGAAAGAAAGAAAGAAAGAAAGAAAGAAAGAAAGAAAGAAAGAAAGAAAGAAAGAAAGAAAGAAAAAACCATATGGATCATACCAGGATTTCTATTCTGGATCTGAGCACAGAAGCAAAGCTAAATAAAGACTGCACATGACTCACACTAAGAAAATCCCATTTTACATGTGATGTTACAGTTTCCTCTTGTGGAAGCATATCAGAGCCTGTCAGAGGCCCACTAATTAAAAGTGATTTAAAATGTAATAGATCAGTTGCAGCTTTGGAAAAAAGTTGAGGGTTTCTCTAGCTGCTGAGGAAACCTGTAACCTTCTCAGTGGCTGTGACGTATGTTTCTTTATTTGGATTGTTTTTCCTGAAATGTTCATTACCTCTAGAATTTTCAAGTGAAAAACCAAGGAATTTCCACAAATTTGAAATTTGGAAAAGTGCCAAAAGCTAAAAGTGCCAAAATTAACTTCCTTAATTTCCTTCATGGTCCTCTGTCATCAAATAGGGATCAAAACATCTGGTTCCACAGTCAGAAGTCTCAGATAATCAGCCACAGAAACTGTCTTGAGAGATCCACCTGGTCTAAACCTGTGAGTGACATGTGCAAAATTAATCATTTTGAGAGCTTTTTGTAGAACACCAAATTTCAAGAAGAGTACCCAAGGCATTTTCTTCCATTGATTTGCTTCTTATTTAATCAAAACATTTTTTAAAAGTCTAACCCATTTCATTATCCTCTACTCTGTTATAAATTGCAGTGTGGTATAGGCTATGTTCAGCTCAACATGCCTGATTTTATTGAAGAGGTATTTTGTTTAACTACATCAACAATTTCTACTTGCTTGCTCATTTTTACATTTTTAAATTTATATTTATATTTATATTAAGCACATAGTTGCATTAAAGATAAGTAGTTGTCCTTTCACTTCCCTTTGTTATACCACTGGACCACCATTGGTCTGTAACACATCCAAAGATGCTGTGCAGCCAAACTGCATTTATCTTAGGCTGATCTAAGTCACCAAAATTGGGAAGAGAAGGGAAAGAAATGTCAATTGATGGAATGGTTTGAGGTTGCTCCAACAGCTAGATTGCAAAGCTCTACTCTTCAAGACAAAAGTGGAAACCATGAATTTCTCCTGTTCTAGAGGTAGAAAGAAGAAAATTAGTCTGTTTCCTTGATCAACCCAGAGTTTTATGGTAAGCATCATAAAGCAAATAATATTCTTTGTTTGTATTATGCAAAAACAGAGAAGGAGTTTGCAACAAGCCCAAGGTATTTGGGATGGGAAACTTTACATGGCCTGAAAGAATATATACCGACTCCTTATTTAGCAAACAAGTTCCATTCCAATGACCAGGTTGTTAAGAGAAATAAGTAAACAAAGGACAGAGAGATGAAGAACACTGTATGTTGATATCATCCAGATAAAGTTTTGTTGTACAAGTATGCCATGGCTAGTTTCATTCTGGTATCCATTTTTAGGCACATGAAATTTGGTCATGCAAATTTCACATTAGTTGGAAAATGAGTTTTTTTAAAATCTCCACATATGTGCCATCATATTTTCAAATGGCTGCTAATTGAGATAGTTATTAAATAAGGAGTAGGCTTCATCTGCTCTCCTCTGATCCTTAAGCACAGCCTGTTTTAACTATTTTACAAACCTTTCATGGACTTCATTCAATAAGAAACTTAGGTGGTCTTTCTCTAGATGCTTTTCAGATGTTCTGATCTACAATTCCCAGAATTCTCAGCAACAATGGAAATTCCCATACTAGCTAGGAATTAATGAACACTGGAATTATGATCCACCATTACTCTCCCAGAAGGCTAATACTTCTTAAAGAATTTGGTGGATTACCTTTGGCATCAACGGACTTCATCATACTATTTCCAATGAGAGATGGACAAGGATTGGAAAGTTGAAGTCTATTCTGACATTCTTGGATTTTCATTTAGCTCCTGTGCTTTGCATGACTATGAAGATATTTATTGGTGGTTATGTTTCTGTTTCTGGTAATCATTATTTGGAAGTACTACATAGAGGCTTCTTGAGTACTATGGCTCACATCTATAAATAAACCTGCAATCTATGAATCAGTTTAATCCACTTATAAATTCATCCAAGCTGGCACACAACTTATTGGAGGAGTAGTTATACGTAAAATAAGGGAAAAGAAAAGAATGAAGGGAATCAAGTATTATGTCCATCCAAGTATGACAAATCACAGCATAATCCTAATTTACCAAATGGGATTCAGTCACATTCATTTTTGCCATCTCAAAACAGCCATAAAACAGATAAAAATGAAAATAAATATATTTTCTTTCCTTCCCACCACCTGCCCAACATGCTTTGAGAGACCTTGATTTTCCCCTGTCACTCCTCTAAGTGTGACTGAATGATAGCTTTTAGAAACTTCCATATTTTTATACCATTAATTCAGACAAGCATTGTTAAATAAGTATTTAATTCCCAATAGCTTGCATATTTCAGAACTGCCAGCAAGCAAATCAACAGCATAGGCACAATGGCAAACAAATTATGGAGAAATATACTATGTAGATGACCTTTGAACCCATCATTCCTTAGGTAAGGGTAAATGTCCATTAATGTGGTTTCTATTGTTTGGAGACCAAATTTTTGTTTTCACACATTTCATTGTACGCATTTTCTTGAAAACATGATGTCTATGAGATGCAATTTAAGAGACAATAATGATGAATGAAAACAAAGGATCTCCCTCCCCATTTGCATTCTCAGTATATTTATTGGCCCCTCCTCAGCTGCTGATAGATTAGCACAACAAGGACAATAAGAGCTAAACATCCTTTCTTAAAGCATCTAATTTCCAACCTACTGTGCATTTCCAGGAGGGAAACAATAATGCTAAAAACACAAATCTTTTAACTGTTTGCAGAAGAAGATGAAAGGATCCTATGAACTTCATGGCCATTTAGTTTTGTGGAAAACAACTGCTTTATGTATCAGAGCCAGAACCCAGTTGTGGTCAGCCTTGAAATCCTGCCCTCAGTTTTGTACTTTTTTAAGGCTACTACTGAAAGCCTTTGCAAAAGTGCAAAGTGAAATGCACTTTTCACTTAACCAGACAACCAGATCCTCAGGGCTAAGTCGAAGTTGAAATCCTGACATGTACTTTTTCCAAATCTCCCCTTGAAGACCTTCCAAACTTTTGGACAAAATTTGAGGTAAGACAGGGACTGCAAAGAGAAAGGAAATTTGATGGAATAAAGATCTTGATTCCCTTGGCAAAAGGACATTAAGCCAAGCAAGAATCTCCATATTTTCTGCTGATTATTGTAATAAGCTGTGAGAATAATTTTAGAGACAGGAAAAAATAGCTGCAGCATAGTCCATGGTCTGATAAACAAAATCTTAATCCAAATAAGAAATTGGAATTGGGGGGGGGGGTAGAGTAAGTATCTCAAAATGGACCTTCCCTAGTTTTCTGGTAAGTAAAAGGGGAAGGGAAAAGGGGAAGTGCTTTCAGACTTGCAAGATCCTTTACTGTAAATTTCAATAAAATTACAGTAGTATTAGTACTTATAGTTTTGATTTCCTGCCTGAACCACCCTAAAGGGTTGACAATTCTAGAGGACAATATTATTTTCCTTTCTCTTTGCCTGAATATCATTTTGTTCTAGGGTTTACATCATCCATTATAAATCATTACTAAAGCAGGTTCTTGAATTACCTTTGTAGACCCTGAAGTTAGTTTAGGTGGCCCAGCAAGTCACAAGTTATACTGGCAAATTAAGGCATGTAAATTGTTTGATTCAGTTGTGTGCAGGGGATATGTGGTCAAAATACTGTAGCTATTATGATGGTCAATGAGTGTAACTGAATCCCTTTTGAAATCATGTAACAACTGCACACTTGTACAAAACTGAGACACTACAACCATTTTCTAGTCTGATTTGACCAAGGAGGACTAGTGAAAGGAACAAATGTAGGTCCTCCTTGGAACATTATTATATATCTCACTTCTGGGTTAATTTTCAACTAATTGTTATCTGATTGAAAAGCAGGATTATTAACATGAAACATCCATTACATTTACCTCTATTGTACTTCAATACTGACAAATAGTGTTGGGGCTTAGGGTCCATAGGAAAGAAAGTTGGTGCCATAAACTGCAGTGAAAGATGTTCTGTATAACTTGGAAGGTTCCAAGTAGTCTCTTCTGATTGGCCAGAAAGGCCAGTAAAGGATTGGTTCATCGTTCATTAGGAACCAATCCAAGGAGCCGCTCAAAGATGGAAAAGTTAAAAGACTGTCATTGGCTACAAGCCGGCAGGCAAGCCCTCTATATAAAGGGTTGCCACGGCTGAGCCAATGTTCCGTTACTGTTTGCTGTTAACTAATAAAGAGTTATTTGTTGGAACCCGGTCTACCGTGCGTCTTTTCCGGACAGAAAACTGGCGGACGAAGGTGGGATCATCCTAAAGCGGAGACCGAGGCATGCGGCGAGAACACAACCAACGCTAGATGAAATGGCTGTGGTAGCAACGCGCTGCCCACACCTTTTAACCCCATGAAAAAGATTTGGGAGTCTTTATCTGATTGCTTCCTGATGCGGAGAGCAATGAAATGGAGGAAATCTCGCGATCAAGCGAAAGAGGGCTGTCTCCTAACGCATTGTGGGCCATCATGTTCAAAATGGCAAACGCATTGGCCAAAGCCCAAGACGTGAAACAGATGACTTGTCTGAGCTTAACTGAATGTAAAGGCTCACTACCGTGCGCGGTTGCTCAATCTTATTAGAGACACGAAGTTTTATAAAAGAGACCAGAGGGAAGACGAGACCATTGCGATTTTATGCAGCTTCTCGCCATCTTGGAGGAGCCTGCGAGTTCCGAGTATGGATAAGGCTATGAGATCGTGTCGTGTTAGGTCTAAAGGACTTTAACTTACAAAGCAAACTATTAAACAAACAGACCTAACATAACTGTGGCAGAAGCAATTGTGGAAGCCACCACCTCAGAAGCACAAAGAATCAGTGGCCACAATGAAACTGATGATATGATGACCCTACCCAGAGGGAAGAAGGCAAGCTCCACAACCACACACACAAAGATCTAGACGAGTCATCAAGAAACGGAGAAGATGACGATGAGGTCCATCGCCTGTATGCGAACCAAAAAAAAGGTGCAAAAGAAGAAGAATTGTGGAATGCGCTGGCTGCGGAGGAAACCACCCCGAGCCAAATGTAGGTTCCTTGATGCCATCTGTCGGCTTGCAGAAGAAGGGGACACATCGAAAGAGTCTGCCGCAATTGTAAGAACAGCAGTCTAGCAGAATGGTAATCCCCACAAAGAACTGACCCGAGGCAAGCGATAGAAAATGGGAGCAGAAAGGGAACCAGCAACTGAAAAAAACTCACCAGACTATCACTATCGAAGCGCACAACGGAAGCGAGAGAAAAGTCAAAATTGTAGTGATCATTGAAGGAAGCCCCTGTTGAAATGAGGTCGATTCAGGATCTTTCCTATCAATGGTGTCTTGAACACAATCAATGGTTGTTCCAAAACATAAAACAAAAAGACTCAAAAACAAAAAATATTTCTCAAAAGACTACCAGGGAATAGAATTCCCTGTAGGTCTTAGGACACTTCAAAGTCACTTAAAAAACAAACACGCCCGAAGTCCTGCCGCTGACTATAGTGACGGAGACGTTCCCAGCCTCCTGGGCATCCAAACGTTCACACCATTGGCAATCGGATGACCGGAGTTAGCCGAATAGTCGCAAGCGATTAGGAGAGAACCTGCTACATGAATTCCAGGACGTCTTTGAGCACTCAGGCAGGTACCGGGGGACCCCAATTTCCTTTTAGCTTAATCCCATTTAGATAGACTGCACCCAAATTACACTTGTGAGAAACCCCCCGACTCGTCCAGCCAATTCCGGCACTTTTTGAAACCGGCGACCTAGTCTATGCAAAGAATTTTACTGGGACCCTCTCTGGCTTCCAGCCACTATCACACAAATAACAGGCCCCCGGTCCTACGACTAACCATGGACGATGGAAGAGAATGGAAGCAGCACACTAGACCAGCTTCATTCCCAAACATCAAGTGTAAAACAACCGTGCAACCTCAAAGTAATAAAAACATCAAGAAAACAAAACCAAGGAGGGGGGGGGAAACACAACAATAAAAAAGGGTACGAAAATGCAACGCTTTAAAAAAATGCAGAACATCTAACCAACCAAAAAGGAGCACTTTACGTTAGATGAAACCATCGAAGTTAAGTTCCCAAATGAAAGGAAGCAACCTGGAAGGGGCCAGCCAGTCCAGCTCAACCAGCCTTGGTTGAACGCAGGACGGGAGCCGGCAAAAACCACTGGCCTGAGCAAATCAAGTGGGTAGCGACAATGCTGACTCACCCTTTTCCAGGCAGTTCCATGGAGATGGAGCCAGAGAGACAGCGATCCAACCAACGCTTGAAGTCCTAGGTGAGAATTGAGCCGCAGGGTTCAACTAGGACCAGAAGAAGCCCCACCTATCAAATGCGTGACTTACGTTCACTCACGTAGGACTGAACTAAAGGGGGAGGGGTGTTCTGTATAACTTGGAAGGTTCCAAGTAGTCTCTTTTGTTTGGCCAGAAAGGCCAGTAAAGGATTGCTTTATTAGGAACCAGTCCAAGGAGCCGCTCAAAGGCGGCAAAGTTAAATAAATGTCATTGGCTACAAGCCGGTAGGCAAGCTTCTATACAAAGGGCTGACGCGGCTTGAGCCAATGTTCCGTTACTGTTTGCTGTTAATAAAGAGTTATTTGTTGGAACCCGGTCTACCGCGTGTCTTTTCCAGACGGAAAAAAAGAGAACTCAAACTAGATTTTAACAGCTTTCAGAAACAATATAATATTTATCTCTGGCTTATTTTTGGGGGAGTAAAGGTTAAACCAGTAGGGGCTTTTGATTTCAGAACATGTCTCTGTAGCTATTTAATTGGATTTTAATTGCATTTTAACAAGATATTTTAGAATTGCTTTTAAGCTATATTACCTGCTCTGAGTTTGCTAGAATAGGGAAAAGGTCTAAATTCATTTCTAGAGAATTCATGTGAAATATAGATGAATATATCTCATTTTGCAAAACCATAGGCAAACATTTGTATAATCTAGAGGATATGGAAGAAGAAAAGAAAAATCAAATTTGAAGATTATGCTTTGAAAGAAAGACCTTTGCTAAATTCAGACCTGCTAACCAATGAATATTCTTTGTGATAGATTAACTTCTCAGAAAAGTTTCTCTAGAATCTTTGCAAGGAAGTTGATCTCCATTTAATTTTCTTCTAGGAGATGTTATCCCATTAATTAGCTATGGACTTAAAATAAGCTCTCCCTGCCCACCTATCTTCCCATTATACCTTTTTATTTTTGAGTCAAAAGGAATTTATCCCTGCATGCCCACTCCATATCTACATTTAACATCATTTCATAAACACAACTGAAAACTCAGCTTCTGATGAAGAGCTAATTTAAAGATATGTTGCTTAACCTTAGCAAAATTGGTCACTAGTGGCCAACTGCCTGGATCATGAACTGATGATCAAAATGCATAGAGTAAATTATCCATAAGTGGACAAAAATGTTTAAAATCTCTTTAAAAAAATAACAAAATAAAAACATATAAAATAACTACAGTATGTCTGATCTGCAAGTATCAAGGATCCTTCTAACACTAAAGAGTCTCTTGACTAAATATTGCTCTTGTTTTTTAAAAAGCAGTTTGTTGTTTCTATCATTTCTCCTTTTTTCTTTCCTGCATCATCAATTTCATCTCTTATACCGCGTTGTCTTCCAGAAGACTCTAAGAAGTTTAGGCCTTACGGTTGATTAAAAAATAATTGGTAAATCAAGACAGTGGCTTATTTAGACATTGTGTGGATTAAAATAATTAAGCAATTTCAATGGTTAACAAGAAACAAAATGGAATTTGCACGAATAATTATATTCCCAACATCAAGATGGATTAATTGCAGGACCTGATTTTAAGAAACTGGCAGAGAAACCAGGATAATAATCAAGTACATGAGTAAATAATTGACACAACTTTGAAGTTTAATAATGATTTGAGTGCCAAGGGCAATTTGGAAAAAAAATATACATGATGGGGGAAAGGGGATATTTTTATTCTTCTTCAAAATCAATTCCAATAAAAAAATGTTTGTGGGGTAATATAAAAGCAACTTTCCTAATTTGCTTCTGTGCCATAAAACATCTACCCACAGAATGTAAATTAAGAAATATTGTAGTGTTAATACAATGGTAAAGAAGTGGATATACATGATACCTGATTAATAGTATTTGTTACTGGACAATTCTGTTCTTTTCTCTGCTAAAAAATGAAGTTTGGTTTTAATCATGAAGACAACCACTGGAATGTCAGTGTTACCCTATTGCAATAATTCACCTTAAATTGAGAAAGGCAAAATCTGGGACATTTCTCTGCCTCCATCCAAATATTTCTAATGTGTTGAGAAAACAACACACCTTAAAACCTTTTATTCATTGTTCATTCATTGAAAGTGATGTGTGAGAAAAGGGGAAAGGGTTTCTGAGTTTAAATTTTAATGTAAATAATGCATTTTGCATTTCTCATATATCTATGAAGCAAAACATGGCTATAATTTAATGTGCACACTTTTAGAAATTTTCAGGTCTTTCATTTAAGAAAAGCATAGAAATTGTATATATTTGTGAAAACCCATTGCAGAAACAAAGCTATAGGCAAAATCAACAGCATTTTAGGAGAAATCAGCCTCATGATGTTCTCTAAAAAAACATATATATATATATATTCACAAATTCAACTATGTTGGTTTTATCAGCTGACTGATCAGAAAAAAGAAAACCTGTACAAGAAGCCATCACACTGGAAAATCTAAAACTGGATGAAACTAAAATGGTATAATTCTATAGCATGCATATTTAGGATCACAGTTTAAGAGTTTTGGATTGTGGCACGAATCCTTAATTTCACACTCTGTCCTTTAATCCCCCCTCTCTCAGCAGTGCTCATTAATAGATACCCAAACACACGTGAATACAGCCTACACATGGCTTCAGCGTTTTACAAAGCCCCAGCTATCTGCATTGTCCTCAGACATTTACCAATACAAGCCATATTTTAACATGAGATTTTCTGAAGAAGTTCCAAGACAAATAGACAGTGGAGATATTCAGAGTGGTGATTTGTATGCTCCTCTCTGAATGTGAAATTTATCGACTTTTTGTTACAATTTCACCCTGGATGTTTACTAGCAATCCTATGTCACCATTCAGTGACAAGGAAGAAACAAATGTTTTTGATTTATTTTGGGGTTGAGGGGAAAAGTAAAATTATGCTTGATAAAAGCAAACACAAATACTGGACGGAGAAGATTTGTATACTTGCTCCTAAAAGCAGCTGAGAAAGAGGAGGGTGGGGAGAAGGTGCTTTGAATTTTAATCAGCCTCTCTCTTCCTCCAATAGGAAAACAGGTGGAGCAAGCAATTATTTTGTGGTATAATTGATGCTGTAAAGAAAGATAATGGATATATGTCTTCTTGTTGGAATCTGTATCTGAAATAACTTCTGGGATGTGGTTCCTTAATAGCAAAATGACTTTGTAGTAGCATCCAAAAACAAAATATAAAACAAAGCAAAGCAAAAAACAGAAAAAAAAGAGGCTCACAATTTTCATAAGGGACATGAATCTGGAAATGTGTTTAGTACTGGGTTATATAAACACACCCCTAATGAGATACTATAAAATCCATCACATTAAAGGGCTGATTTCCTACAAGGTATATTAGCTCAAAAATGTTCCATATATTAGGTGAGTATGCAATTCTATGCAATAAAGCAAGCCTGCCAAGGCAAGACACATGCTTTAGCCCTTAACTGTTCTGTTTTGCACATTTTATAAGGTTCTTTGAATACATGAATAAGATAAGTTATTCCCATCTCTTTCTTAAGCAATCTTTGAAATGGCTGTGACCTGGAATTGGAATTCTTGTAAACACCCAGCCGGAGAAAATGTGTGCCGTTTGGTTTTAAAGAGACGATACATGTTTAATTATCCTAACTTCTTCTTGGAGAATGCTATTAACATTCCCCATTAGCATCATCTCATTGGTTCTCCCTGCTGCTCCACCTTAAGGGCAGCAATAGGAGCTAATCTCATTGCTCCCAAATGCATAATAATGATTTTTTTTTTTTTTGGTCTTGTCTCAGAGGCAGCTTTCTTTGGATAGAGTAAAATAAGAAAATGCTCCCTTTTTAAAGAAAATTCTGAATTGGGGGCTCACTGTTTCCCCATGAAATGACAATCTCATATGCACACATGTAGAAATGACTTTAGATCTTTGCACACACATATTGGAGTAACATATACAAACAGTGTTACCTGTGTACTAGATCACAAAGAGAATGTTTTGTTTAGAATCATCTTGCAGGAATAAAATAAGAGCAACCTGGAGATACTGTCCTAATGTAAAATGTCTCTGCCTTTTGCTTGTGGCATTACAAAGAGATAAAGGAAAAGTAGGGGGATTATTATTATTATTAACAACCAACACAACCGCAATACTGAATCTAAGGCAACTGAATCAAGGAAGGTTGTCCCAATATTTCTCTCCTCTGTACATTATTTGTATTCAAGGTTTTTGAAATGACATTGTAATCTGATGATGCACCGCTCTATTATATTGTCTACAAGGACAAATATCCTTACGTTTTCTCTGTAGAACTAACACAATTTTTCCATGTCATAGGTGCATAATATTCTGGCGGTCATAAGGAATGATGCTATTAATCCACTCGGGCAATCTCCAGGTCTGATTATTAGGGAAATAAATTTGCATGCTGCATGGGAGCAAGGTGAATCACCATGAACACAAATTATATTTCCTGACAGCAAGTTAGAGAATGGAACTGCATCACAGGGCTTTCCCCCCTTCCTGTCTTGCTCCTCTTCCCTTTTCCCTTTCTCTGAAAGCTATAGAATTTCAATTCATTACATGAGATTGGTCAGAATTCAAGTCTATTTTTAAGTTGATATTAAGTTGAGTCTGTTATCTCTGGGAAGGCTAGCAGGTTCCCCTGAGCATCCACCTAATCACTACTTTAAAAAAATCGAAATGTATAGTTAGTGTCATGATTTAGGTACCAGAGCTAGTTTATTTATCAGTGCACAGAGAGATAATTTCAATTTGAAGCTCTGTAGCCCTCATGAATTTAACTGTCTTGAAAGCTTCCCCCCCCCACCTACCCAGCCATTCTTTCTCCCCCCCCCCTACACGATTCATATTGAGGNCTTCCCCCCCCCACCTACCCAGCCATTCTTTCTCCCCCCCCCCTACACGATTCATATTGAGGTAATGGCCATTCTCACATTCTTTATTTGTCTGCTTGGCTGTAGGATTCCAAGTGCTGTCTCTCCTGAACCAAGAGATGTCATCCTTCAGAGTGACAGAGGTGAATAGGCATTTCTCTCTGTGTCTCTCTCTGTCATTTTCAGTAAATATGTGGCTCTATGAATGAATGCTGGATACTGTGCAATACGTATAGTGGATCAGCAAGGGTGGGCAACATTTTTGCAACCTTATGGTATTTGGTTTGGCTTTATTATATTACAGTCTTAGAAGTTGCAAGTGGCATGGTGATCAAACTACTGATGAGATAGGATTAAATTTTGGGTTGACTGGAGGTATTATATGAGATTGCTGGGCTGTTTAATGTTTAAATGACCCATTTTATTTCTTACTATTTATAAATAATCATATTGACAGACTTTGGAATTTTACTACTGAATGTTGATAGGACTAAAATGAGTTTCAAGAGGAGAGGAGTTCTTGTTCTTGAGGACTTCCATACAATTATTTTATGATGATTTGTGAGCTGCGTTTAACTATTTTTCCTGGCCTAGAAACTACATTAATCTATGTCCTTAAATGAAGGTATTATTGCCAAATAATCTTCTATATCAATCCCTGATAATCAACTCTAACCAAAGCAGGAAAGAGAACAAGGGCATGATTTTTGCATTGATTGAAAATCTGACAAACTATGTGTGAATAAGATTGAAAAAGTGTTACACACTTAAGTACAAAATTAAATTACTACCAAAAATGTAGTACGTGATTTAGGAGTTATGCTTAAGTAAAGTGAACATCACATGTTTCTAAATCATCTGCATTCTTCATGGTATATCAACAAGGCATCTTTGTTTTCCTTCTTTAGCATAACACCATTGACATCACAGCAATATGTTTGTTCTGTCTTCAGGCTTGTGAATAAAAAAAAAAAATACATGTTTGAGACAATGGTTTATGTAACCTTAAGACTACAAACTAATTATGAAGAGCAACTGTGAAATGCATATAAGAAAAACTAGTAGGGGTTAGCCATTGAAACTAGTTTTAAATAGCCCATTTTCACGAAAGATTATTTCTGGTAGCTGTGCTTTAAGATAGAGATAGATAGATGATAGATAACTAGTGATAATAGATAGATAGACAGACAGATAGATAGATAGATAAATAGATAGATAGATAGATAGATAGATAGATAGATAGATAGATAGATAGATAGATAGATAGATAGATAGATATCACGGTGTCAAATTCGTATCACGTGGCGTATTATGACTTATCACAACATTTTTTGCTTTTGCAGAGCTGGGGTCAGTGTGGCCTGTGCATGACGCATCCAGCCTGTGGGTTGCCAGTTTGACACACCTGATATAGATTATAAATAATTGGCAGATAGAGATTATAAATAATAGATAGACAGATATAATTTATTTAGTTGTCCCTTTCCACTTTTTTTCTGAACAAGTCTTACAAATGCTTTCCCAGTTATCAAGTAAGCCCATTAGTTTCACAATATTCACACTTGGCAACAGAAAATTAACCAGTTTACTAATTTAATAAGATTTATAAGCTGCTGTTTGGCCTTAATGGAATCCTGCAAAATGGCCTATACAAAAAACAAAAACAAAAAACAATTAACCTCTTAAATTTCAAAAGTTTGAAATAAATGGAGCCAGAAAGCATGTCAGAAATATTGTATTCATTCTTAGTTGTATGCCACATCCTTTGTATGAGTATCAAAAGTGTTCCCCAGATTGAGAGAAAGTTAAAATAAATGCCTGAAAAGAATATATTCTAAATAAAACAAGTCATTAACAAGACAGAACAGCATTACAACACAATCAATACATGAAGGACAGAAATAAAAGCTGTTAACTTCCAAAAGCTAACTGAACCAAAATCAGAGTACTCTTGACTGTTTTGAGAAATTTATTAGAGAATGCTATTTGGATTTAACCTGATACGATGTCCCCAAATATTATTACAAAGAAACACCTATTTGTGTAGAGGTTATTACAGCTTATTTATAGAATCAAATTTAAAAACTTGGGTATAATTTTAAATACTATGCTTCAGAGCACATTACCACAATCCCTTGCCATGCTATACTTCTGGAGCTGTTGAGGTACAAAACATGGAGAATATGAGGATACCTATTTTGTTATTAGAAGGGAAGTACTAATGAACACATTTGTTTGCAAATAAATATGCATACATATGGCAAACACTTATAGCATTTAGGAAGCCTTATTTGCATTATTAAATTTGTATATAATGGCAGCTAATAAGAGGATAAATCCCTTTATTTTCTAATGCATTGATTAAGTGAACATTTATTACAATCAGAACTGTGTAGACATGTTATAAAAGCAAATGTTATTTTTCTACAATATATGGGAAAAATAATTCAGAATTAGGAAGAAAGAAATTATGTTATCTATTGCTGCATCTGTTCCATATATGGGTGGGATTCTAGCAATTCGGTCTGGTTCAGGTGATGTTAAAATTACATTTGGTTAGCTGAACTGGTATTTCAATTGACCGGCTGGCCCTGTCCACCCCACCCTCCCCTCTCAGGAGTCTCCACATGATGCAGGTAAGTGTAGGGTCTGTATGGAGGCTCTGGGAGGAACAGCAACAGGCCTGTTTCCAGCTTTGTGGGGGCTTCCAGACCCTGGGGGAAGCTATGTTTGCCCTCTCAGAGGCTCAGGGGAAGCCTCTGGATCCTTGGAAGGGTGAAAACGGCTTGCCCAGGCTCCGGAAGCCCCCTGGAAGCCTGAAACAGGAAATTCTGGTAGGCCATGCCCACCATGGCCACACCTACCATGGCCACGCCCATCCAGCAACCAGCCTTCTTATATAACAGTTTCCAGGATTCTTGGAAAGCAGAATTGTAATAAATATTACTGTTAAGTATTAAAAACAGAATCAGAATTGGGTAGTTCTGAGATGGAGGGAGCTACAAAAATACCATGGACTCCAGCATGTCTAACAAAGAAGTCTCTATTTTCTGTGGTACATTTCTTGACTACTGTTCCTTTATGGTTGATAGCTGTTGCTAAAAATTAGAATCTGTTTACCATTCTGTTTTCCATTACCTTGATTATCAATTCCAAGGTTGGTTGCTGTAAGTAGTTTGGTCTTTATACCTAATTCTAGTCCCAAATTTTCATCATGCTCCTTGACATTATGCTTCAGTAGCAGACTTTGGATATTATTTACATTTCATCATTAGCATAGCTTTATGGTTATTGAAGTTTCTTACTCCTGTTTGAAAAACATGCCCATCTTCCAATCCAGTTTCTCTTAATGTATATTCAGCATACAGGTTGAATGAATATGGAGATAGTATGCAGCCTTGTCCCACTCTTTTGTCAACCTGGAGCCAATCTGTTTTGCTATCTTCTGTCTGTACTGTGGCTTCCTGATCTGAATACAGTTTTCACATGAATCCAATGGGATTACCATTTTTCTGAGCACGGTTTATAGCTTGGCATGATCAACACAATAAAAAGCTTTTCTATAATCAATGAAGCATATGTTGACTTCTTTTTTGTACTCTTTGGCTTGCTCAGTTATCCAGCATCTTCAGCAATATATGTCTCATAAGCTTTTGGAAAAGCCTGTCTGCATATTTGGCATCTCTCTTTTCATGTAGGGCTCTAATGTGTGTTGGATGAATTTAAGATTATTTTGCTTGCATGTGAAATTGTACAATTGGCCACGATGATTCCCTAGATTTGCTTGTGTTACTTGAATAGATTCTTTACTGCGTCTTCCACTGTTTGCAATATTACTGTAATTATCATCAATTCCTGTAGCTTTCCAATTTGGTAATGCTGATCTAATATTTTCTAGAACTAGAGATTCTTGTTAAATAGGAAATGTCTTGGATGTTGACATCTCTACTATAGAGTATTTCAGGATAGTTATCCATTTTTTGTTGATCTTTTTTTAATCAGTTACTATCTGTCCATTGGTGTCCTTTAGCATACCAATAGCTGATTAACGTGGCGATGCCCCTGTGACAGAGCTAAGGTTGAAACTGTGGAGCATGTCCTTTTATATTGCAGGCAGATCTAAGTTACTGTCTCTCCTTGAAATAGACCCTTCTAGACCCAATGTTAGTAATTTGTTCTTAGATTGTCGAGGGAGTGGCTCCTCATACATCACTTCTCAAGTTTCCAAATTTTTTTAAGATCTGTAACCATCAGAGGTAATTCCCCTTAGTCAAGTTTTTGGTGACCAATTGTTCATGACCAATTTTCCCATGTTCTTCTTTTGTTGTACTTGTGTTTTGGTCTGGGACTGCAAATAAAGTATTATTATTATTATGAGCATACCAATTTAAGTTGGAATCTTCTTTTGAGGTTTTAGAATTTTTTAGAATCTTTTTCTTGTCCATGCTTCTTTTTCCATCTTCAGTGTGTTTGCAGACACTCTGTTGTAATAATGTTTCTTGTCTCTTCTATCAGTTCTCTGAAACTTTTTGTTAAATTCTTTTGATTTTTCTCACTTTTGGCTTTGGCAGTTTTGACATTTAGTTTGCTTTCTTTTGTTTCTTCACATTCACATTTTTGCAGTTTCATTTAAAATTCATCGTTAGCAGCTTCTTTTATTTCATTCCATGGTTCGTCTGGTTCCCAATCACTGATGTGTAGGACTTGAAAACCATTCCTTCGGTTTTCCTTGAAAGTGGTGGACATAGATTCAGTATCGTACAAATGAAATTGGTTGGTTTTCTTCTTCCATTTTAGCTCAACCTGGAACTCACTTATGAAAAATTAATGATCAGTTCCACAGTCAATTCCTGACCATGTCTTTGCTGTTATAACTAAGCTATTTCAGTTCCTAAAGCCCATATCCCACTGCACCAATGGATGCAAAGAGGTTGTAAAACGGACAAAAAGCTTGCCATCCGTTGGAAAATGCGATGCATCCGTTGTGTACTCACTGCATACGTGTTTCATACGCTCTATCCGTCGTAGCATCCATCCACTGAGAATTGTTCTATCTGCGCAAGAATTTTGAGCTGCAACAAAACTTTTGAATGGTATGAACTTTCCACCGTGCTACGATGAAAATCTGCGGCAGATAGGGCACAAACGTTCTATGTCCGTTATCATCCGTTGTTAAACATCCGCCTGTATCCTCTCAGCATCCTCTGGCCATCCCCTCAACCCACATTCTGCTGCAGCTGAAGAACGGAAAGAGGAGGAAGATGAAAAGTACACGGAACGCTACCACAACAGCGATTAGTTAGCCACGGAAATAGAAAGATGTAAGCATATGCATTCTCAAATATAAAGGATTAAAAACAGACAAAACGTCTGTATCTGGATTGTAGCTCAGATATTCTAGGGATTCTTCAGGAATGTCTAGAGTTATGTTAGAAGGACACCTAGCGGACTTCGATATTTCCCATAAAAGGGGGAGGGGAAATCACCTGTGCATCTCAGAATGAGTCCAGCAGCCGTGATGTACAGACCTCTTCACCCTGTAAGTCTTGCTCTTCCACATACATCCATGTGAATCTCCACCATGATCATAACATAGTCCTGGTATGGGTACTGCAATCAATTCAACACCAGAACCAAAGCCCTGTTCAGACTGTTTCACCTTTTCTACGCAAGGAGAAGAAGGAGACGTTCAAGAGCTGTGTGGGGTCCAATATGGATCGGGAGAAGAGGTGAGTTTTGCGACTCTATGACAAACTGATGGTGGAGCTTGAGGAATGAAGACCCTCATGTATTCCAGAAACTTCAATGGAGGATGCCACCAGCCATGTCTTGATTTGAAGTTGTAGAGCGTTTTCTTGAGACCCAGGTTGACAATAGCCGAGCACCAACTTATTCCATTCCCAGCCTGGGACCCTGGAAACAAGGTTGGCACTGACTCTGCGGCACCTTGGCCTCTTGGAACCACACTACAGAAAACATTGCAGTATGCCTTGGAGGGTGCCACAGAACACCATCAGCAAAGTGGCCATGAGAAGTGGGCAGGCCATCCATCAAAGAATACGTGGAGGAGCTTCCGTCCAGCATCCCACCACTGAAAAGGCTGGTAGGAAACCTTGCAGTAAGAGTGGTTATCCAGAGGTGGAACTTTCCCCACACCCATTGGAGCCATAGATGGGAAGCATGTGGCCTGCAAAAGCTGCCACCAACTCAAGGTCCTCCTTATTTACCAAACTTTCAACAAGGGATTCTTCAGTATCATCCTCTTTGCCATGGTTTGATGCTTGACTACAAGTTCATGTAGATCGATGCTTCAGCATGGGTTCAGGCTTCAGATAAAGCCAGGTATACCAATGCCAGTCACCTCAAGGAGGGCTGGGAATGCAACCTCATTCATGGGTTTTCCAGATCCAAGACCCCTACCAATGACACACAAGATTGCCCACTTCATCGGCCGCGTGATGACGCCTTTCTCACTCAGAACCGTACCTCATGAAGCCCTACACTTCAAGAACCTCACTCCGCTTGAAGAGGAGGATCTATCAACTACAGGCTGTCTCAGGCAAGACAGGTGGTGGATGAGAACGCCTTTGGCATCCTGGCCAACAGGTTCCAGGTACTTCTCACCACCATGCCAGCATTACCCACAGGACTGTGAAGGAGCATCGTTGGAAGCTTTGCTTGCATTCGGTGCGACAATCTCATGCTGCACCATACCCAGTGTTGCATGAACAGGACTTGTGGACCGTCAACAAGGGGAATGGGGGACATGGAGCGCTGGTTAATGGAAGGCAAGGACTAAACCTGATAGGACACTGTGGATGTACAAGGCTCCAACAGAGTTCACGGTGAAGGGAAGAAAGGAAGCACAACCTCCTGACGACACTGCGTGCAACTCCCCAGCTGGAGCAGTGGAGTGGCAAAGACAGGATGATAGATGGTTAAATGGATGCTTCCTTTGAGCCTGTCTCATAACCACTGATTGACGATTTGTGCCATAGTATGTTTGAGTGGTACCTTCAATGAATAGGGTATTAATAAAAGCTTTGTTTATTTTTAAATGGTGTTGTATCAATATATAATTGTTATTGATAATAAAGGGCCATATGTGTGGCAGCTGGGAGGGTGGACCATACAGTCCCACTTATGCTTGCACTGGAGTTTATTTCTATCCCACCGCTATCCTTAACCTATCCCACAGCTATCGTTACCCAATCCACAACTAATTTCTTTACCTATCCCACAATATCCTTACCCATCCCACAACAATCCTTACCCATCCCACATGCATGCAAAGGCCTAACCAATTCTTTTCAAAGGTTTTCAGCCAACACTCATTAAGTTAATAAAATGAACAAGTGTGTGAAGCAAAAGATAATCTTTATTATGTAACTGTCTTAAGTAAACTGTCATTTGACTTTATTAAAAAAAGCAAAATGAACCAAGTTAAAGTTGTCTTTAAGCAAAGAAAAGTGAACAGGGTGAACAACTTCAGTTCTGGCACTATTCTCATTCACTCTGAGGCATGTCCGATGATCTACAGCTGTCAAGGCGGGGCAGGGACTGTGGAGTGGCTGGGCTGGGAGTGCTAGTCTGAGGTGCCAATTGGGTGCCTTGGCCCGGAGAGTACAACAGGGGATGGTGTGTTCAGAAGCTGCTCAGAAAGCTTGACTCGTCCCTTGAGGTTGAAGAGGCCCTTCATCAAGGACCGTGGGATGTTTGGCCCAAGGACTGATGACAGATTGTCGCATTAGGGCTTGGCTGTGGGTGCGAGGTAAGGAGGATGTTTTAGTGGGGCTGTCTGGTCTGCCAGGTGGGTTGAGGTGAGACATCTGTGGCGTGCGATTGAAACCTGGCCTGGACTGGGAAGGCGCTGCCTCCTGCTATGGAAGTCCTTGGTACTCATAGCCTTGGTAGGTGAGCGGCTGTTGAAAAGCTGTGGAAGGGCTGTGACATGCACCTGGGGTTGAGGAGCAAGACCTGGAGACAAGTGGGTCAGAGCAGGTTTCAGCTGGGGCCCTTGGAGGGTTTGTGCAGAACTGCTTGTAATCTTCTGCCTTCATCACTGGTACTGGGCCTTGGGCAGGTCCGATGCAGGTCTGGCCTTCACGGTAGGTGATGAAGGGATTGCGGTTCGAGAGATGGTATGTCGCTGTGGACCAGTCTGAGAGAGAAGATCTGTGCTGGTTTTGATTGTGTCCTGATTTCAACAGGACACGTGTGGCTCTGCGGCCCTCCAGTCTGCCTTCTTGCCTGCTTTTCTGTGGCGAGGTGGGAGCTGTGGGTGGTGTGGCATGTCTCTGGGGGCTGCCACGTCTCTTCCTCCATTTGTGAAAGGGATCCTCCACTCCTCTGGCATGGGACGTGCAGCTGTCGGTGCCTAATGGGGGTCATCCGAAGTCACCTACCTGCGACATGGGTAAGCTGTCTCGCTGGCTGGAAGAGGAGTGGCTCGTCTGTGGGCTGTCTTGAGGGAGAGGGGTGTCAGAGGGGCTTGCTCCTCGGTGGGAGATCTCACCGCCTCAGAAACTGCACTTGTCCATTGACGCTAATCTCCCGTCCAGTGAGCTTGGAACAGGCAGCCTTCCCGGATTTCTGAGGTGTAGCTTTGCCATACCAGGTTGTGATGGTGCTCATCACCAGTCCTCGGAAGTACTTCTGCAGTGTACCCCAGGGTCTCTGCCTTGTCTCTCCAATTGCCTTGCTTCTTCTTGGTGGTTCCTGATACAGTACTGTGGCCCTTTCTCCGAGCGTACTCGTTCTCCCTCAGCCAATTCCAGCACTTCCTCCTCATGGTCGCTCAGAAACGGTGTTCTCGTTCCTCTCTTTCCCTTCTCCCTCCCTTGCCTCTTCCTGGCCTTCTGGCAGAGGCCGTTGTAGCAGCAGGGGGCCTTCAGGGCTGAGCAGCAGGGCTTTGAGCCCTTGGGGCTGGTCCACGCACGAGCAGCAGCACCAGCAACGAGCAGCAGCAGCAGGAGAAGCACAGCAGCACCAGAGCACCAGCAGGAGAAGCACCGAGCAGCCGAGCCAGCAGCAGCGCGCGAGCACCAGCAGAGAAGCACCAGCAGCGAGCAACACAGCACACCAGCCAGCAGCAGAACACCAGCAGCTTTCAGAGTCAGTGTCAGGGGTGAGATGCGTGGGTTCTGTTCCTTCTTGCCAGGCTAGCAGATTAGGCACAGGCGTTCCTCTTTTCCCTGATGACGACCATGGTGTGTATTCGAAGATGTCTGTGGCAGCACGTCTTTCCCTGAATGCTGACTGCTGGCGAGCTGCATCCTATTTATAGTCTGCCGAGCTGATGCAACTCATCCTTCCCTGCATGCGCAGCGGGTGACTGCCTTTGCTTCTACACTAGTGCATGCTGCTATGCATCCTATAGGCATCTGTGATGCATTCCACGTCATCCTCTATGCATCCGCTTCCTTCCGTTATTGCAGGTCCACATTTGAAATTTGTCCCCTGGAAGCCCTTTGGATGTGTCATCGCGCTTCCATCCCGCTGTCATTCGATAGGCTTCCTACGAAAACATCCACTTTTACATCCTCGCTACCGTACTACCCCCACCCAGTTCCGTGTTTCTGTTCTTTTTTCTGTTCTGTTTGGATGCAAATTTTGGGGCAATTTTTGGAACGGATAGACAATGGATGGAGCCACCCCGAAATTTTGCCTCGATCCGCGTGTGTCCTTTTGTGGTACATTTTGCATGTCTGTCGGCCAGTTGACCTAAGCCTGTTTTTATGCCAGATAAATAATGCAATTATATTTCTGCTGTACTGCATAGAGTGATGTCCAGGTACGATTATATATGTGTGGTTTGAGTGTTGTAAGAGACTGTTGGGCAAGTGAAAAAAAACCGATTGGATTAGCAATAAGATTATTTAACTAATTTTCCTGCCGTTTGATTTATTGTATTGTTTGTTTCCTTAGCCATAGCAAGTCAACTAATTTTCCTTTGTTGCCAGACATTGGCATCTTCAGTCTCCAGCCGATGGACAACCAGCCGGCCATTTTACATCATTGCGTTTCCAGGTTGAAAGCTGTTAGACATGATTTGAAACATTACTAAGTAAGTAGTACATTTTGTGGTGTCAGTGAAAAAAAATGAGGTTATGAGAAGCGAATCCACGATTTTGGATATATCCTCGTCTGTTTCGG
>BHFT01068630.1:0-16046 GCA_004320025.1 Laticauda laticaudata
GTATATACGGTAGTTCTTTTCCACCTGATCTTGTTTTAAAAGCCTGAATAAATAGACCTTCTATCTTTCCTTCAGAGAGATCATCTCAAAGAAAAATCTGTCTGACAGGAAAAATTTTCTTCATTGTGAGCTTATATTTTTCTCTTCCTTTAATGTGTTCCTAATTACTCATGTTGTCTTCTGCCATTTAAAGATCTACATTCTGTCTCCTCTTCACAGTTTCTTCTCTTTCAAATATCTGTGAATCAATATTCATTGTTTTTAGTTCTTATGTGAAAAGAACTGCATTCAAATCTCCTTCCTAATTAAAATTATACGTACAGTTCCATCCATTGCTTCTTATCTAAGGTACCCGTTGACATCACAAGGCTCACAATAGCTCTGAATGGCATCCAGGCACTCCCAAAATTATAAATTAGTAAGACTGAGCAAATTCTTATGAGATTCTCCAATCAGACAAGATTTCAGTGCATTCACATTATATCAAAGAAGTTAGGTCAACAAGAATTAGGCAATCTCATGAGATTTTTCACCCATTTTCATTTCTTTTTGTATTTTAAGGTTTTGATATTATATTGTACAAAAAGAAAATTGCCCACCTCTTGTTCGATACCAGGGATCTCCACACTTGGCAACTTTGAGACTTGGCTGGCTGGGGAAATTCTGGGAGTTGAAGTCCATAAGTCTTAAAGTTGCCAAGTTTGGAGATCTCTGTTCTATACAAACTCCAATCACAATTTTTATTTGACAGACTTCACACTATGTTGCAGCAGAATTGTTTTATAGATCTAGATTTCTGTTGTTGGAACTGAAGTCATTTTCTTCACTTGAGCCATATGTTATAGTAATTTTCTTCACAGAAAAGTGAAGGGAAATGCCAGGACATTTTAGATCAGTAGTTGCTGAGAGTTGAACAATAAAATCACATTATGCCCATTCTGAAGTCAAAAAAATGCAAGGTTTGAATCTGAATCATTTACACCAGAGATCTCAAACTTGGGGTCATGACCTACCAAAAGATCAGAAACATTTTTTTAAACCTATGATTGACAGATGGTTTCACACTAAATAGCAACTTCTATCCCATGTGTTTTATAATATTGTATATGTTGCCGTTGGAGCACTGATAGAAGTATTCTAATTATTGCAGTTTGATATATTTATCTATTATTTTAAATTTTAAGCTTTTGAAAATGGTTTTTGTTGTATGATAAGAAAAAAAGATAAAGATGACCAACTTTCCAGTAGTGCTGATAAAAGTAAATCTAAATGAATGAAGAAGAAAACATAGTTCAATAAGTTATATTTATTTTTTTTCTGTCTCCTAAACCCATGAAACAACATGATCAGATCGATTCACTTGTCATTCTAGAGCAGGGGTATCAAACTCAATTTTGTTGCATCAGGGCTGTGGTTGACCTCGGGGGGGGGCTGGGGATCATGGCTGACTGGGTGGGTGTGGCTGAGAAGGTGGGTGTGGTTAGCTTGATGCCACTCCCCAAACTGCTGGCATGTTTCCTCTTTGCCAAATGGAGCAAACTGAATAGACCAGGCCAAAGCCATGCTGGCTTAATTACTACATTGGTAATGAGGCTGAACTACATTACGGGCTGAACTACATTGGCCTGACCTTTCCTCTTTGCATCAAATAGACCAAGCCAAAGCTTTGCTGGCCTGATCTTTCCTCTTTGTATTGGGTAACCAGGCCAAAGTGATGCAAGTAGACCGGGACAGCCCTGTGGGCTGGATCCAACTATATCATGGGCCAGATTTGGCCCATGGGCCTGAGTTTGATACCCCTGTTCTCGAGCATTACACCAAAGGAGAGTATAAAGCAGAAGGCACAACTTAAGGTTCTACAGTCACATTTGATCCTAAAAATATATCCAGTGTGTCTCCAAGAACACTCCAATACTTGCTGTAAAAAGTCATCTTTAATCTATCAAAAGGGGAAACATTGGCTAATATAATAATTGCATTTAATTAATATAATTTTAAATAAATACAAATGAATTCCAATCCAATCAACTTTTTCTCCTGATCCTATCTATTTCCTGACATACCAATCAAAAATAAAAAAGTAGTTACAATTTCAATCTAAAAAGGTGTATTTGAGTTACACAGGAATTTTATTCATTTCCCGCAGTCTCCTGTCCTCTAAATGGGCTGAATTAGAACTTGCATTATCCTTAGCCAACATGATCAATAGTTCTGTTGTCTTGAAATGATAAGATTTAGGATCCAATTCGGAGAGAGCGGAGCTGGCGTCCCGACTATACGGCATGCAATCTTAAAGATCTAAGATCGCTGCCAATATCTTTGCTCCTGGTTGGTCCAAACGGATCTAAACTGTCCCAAAGAGATGGTGAATGTAAAGAGCACATCCTGTTGATCCCAGGGATACTGAAAAGTCCCTGGTAGATTCAGGAGAAGCTCTTTTTTGCCAGCAGCAAAGAGGCAGCCATTAAAGCTGCTGAAGTTGGGACAGCTCCGAAACGAAAGAGAACGGAAAGAGAAAGTGTGCCGGTTTGGTGAGAATTTTTTCTTTACTTTAAGATTTAAAAGGACACCCTAAGGAAAAGAAAGAATCTGTAAAATCTCAGGCAGAAGTGATTAAGCAGCTATTTTAAATGAGAAATCAAATTATTATTATTATTATTTGCTGGACTCTTCATATATGATTCTTTTACTTTGAACTGGACTGGTCTTTTTTTTTTCTACCTTATTTTTTTCACAATTACAAGCAAGTAAAATTTGTCTCCTTTCTTCTCTTAGCTGAAGTTCTTTGTGCTTGCAGTGCACCCTCAGTGCTGGTTCAGACACATCTGCCAGATGCATTTAGAATGAGATTAAAGGTGTACAAAGTGCTTATTAATGCACCCAACGCTTTTGATGTACATAAACCAGGAATAGGAAACACTATTTTTATTCTATAGCTGCTTACATGACATTCCTATTTAAAATGCAAAAGGGAGAAACAAATGAATGCTTTTTCCGACACAAGGTTACACAGTATTTCTTGACAGTACCGTCCTTTGATTTTGTACATTAGTTTGATTTGCACAACACACAATCTTTAGTTATTAGAATAATGAATTTTCTGGATTTGCAAAACAAATTGAGTAATCATTTAATCAGTCAGGCTGGGGTCATACAACCTACTAAATCACAGAAAAACTAACACTAACCAAGCTTAGCCTGTTATATAAATATACGGGCACTAGATTTTTGAATGACCAAGTCAAATGTTTCAATCATCACTGAATGGTTAATGTGCCAGCCTATAACATTGACTTTTGACTTGGGTATGCATATAAAATGAATGTTCTATTGGGTGGGATTATTTTGATTGCTAGAATTTCTGTGCAGATTAAATTTCAAATAAAATAATGGCAGAAAATAGCCTTAAAATGTTATGTTCTTTCAAGTGAAACCTTTTATGTGNAATGGCAGAAAATAGCCTTAAAATGTTATGTTCTTTCAAGTGAAACCTTTTATGTAGCCAATGTTGTTGTTATTTGTTGCTAAGTCATGTCCAACCCATATCAACCCCATGGACAATGTTCCGACAGGCCTTACTGTCCTCTACCATTCCCTGGAGTCCATTTAAGCTCACACCGACTGCTTCAATGACTCCATCCAGCCACCTCATTCTCTGCCATCCCCTTCTTCTATTGTCCTCAATCTTTCTCAGCTCTTCTCCAGGGAGTCTTTCCTTCTCATTAGGTGGCCAAAATATTTGAGTTTCATCTTCAGGATCTGGCCTTCTAAAGAGCAGTTAGGGTGGATCTCCTCTAGGACTGACTGGCTTGATCACCTTGTAGTCTAAGGGACTCACAGGAGTCTTCTCCAACACCATAGTTCAAAGGCCTCAATTCTTTGGTGCTCAGCCTTCCTTATAGTCCAACTTTCACAGTCATACATTATAACTGGGAAAACCATAGCCTTGACTATATACACTTTTGTTGGCAGGGTGATATCTCTGCTTTTTAGTATGCTGTCTAGGTTTTCATAGCTTTCCATAGTAAGTATCTTTTAATTTCTTGTTTGTAGTCCCCATCTGTGGTGATTTTGGAGCCCAGGAAAATAAAATCTGTCACTACCTCCATTCCTTCCCCATCTGTTTGCCAGGAATTGAGAGGGCCAGATGCTGTGATCTTAGTTTTCTTAACGTTGAGTTTCAAGACAACTTTTGCACTCTCCCCCTTCACCTGCATCAAGAGGCTCTTTAGTTCCTCTTCACTTTCTGCCATTAGAGTGGTATCATTTGCATATCTGAGGTTGTTGATATTTCTTCCAGCAATCTTAATTCCAATTTGTGATTCATCTAGCCATGCCTTTCTTATTATGTGCTCTGCATATAAGTTAAATAGCAGCACAGCAATATCCAGCCTTGCCGAACTCCTTTCTCAATTGTCCAGTTCTCACTGCTGCTTCCTGACCTGCATGTCTCCAATAGGAGGACTTTAAAATTTGCACTACATTGATTAGGTAGAGATAGTACATTATTCTGTTCTATTTTTGGTTGTGAAGTATCACATAATTTGGAATATCCAACTTCTCTGCTGTGAAAATGGCCCAACACAGGGGTAGGGAAACTTGGCTTTTATCACTTATAGACTTCAACTCCCAGAATTCCTGAATGAGCCATAAAAGGTTCCCCATCCCTGGCCTACTGTTTTTTCAGTTGTGGGGGAAATCAATTTTTTACTTGAATGGGATTTGTATATTAAACAGTCCCATTCAAGTCAAAACTTGACTTCCCCACAACTGAAAAACCAGTAGGCCAGGGATGGGGAACCTTTTATGGCTCACTCAGCAATTCTGGAAGTTGAAGTCCATAAGTAATAAAAGAGCCAAGTTTCCCTACCCTTGGCCCAACAGATCATTCAGCAGGTATTCTTGGATGGGAGGGGCTCTGTTTAGAGTTTAACAGACTTTTATAAATTTGTATGTGATGATGAATAAACATTTGATGAGGGAAAAGATATAGATGACAACTTGTTATGTTCCACATAACTTGCATCCCATTGAATTTAGTGAGGTTTACATTCCTGCAAATAAGGGGGGAACTTGAATTTGACCCAAGTGCTAAAAAGTCCAATACTTCATAGTGTGCACCCATTGGACTCCCCACCACAAGCCAACTGCCAGAGCTAGGTTTTAGGGCTCTTCCAGAAAGTCTGAAGGGTAGAGGCAGATCTCACCTCAGGTGCTAAGGTGTTCTTCTATATCAGTTATTAACTAAATGCTTCTAGCTAAATAATAACTGATTAAATTACTTCAAAAAGAATTGTGCTTTTTTTTTTCAAAGTAAACCTTAATATCTTTTAAAGCCCATTTTCTTTCTGTTGTACGAAAAAATGAGAAATCAATGTTTCAAAACTAATGGAAGGAAAAAAATCTCCCTCGTACATTATCTTCTATATCAGTTACTAGCTACATTCTACTAGCTAAATAATAACTGTCTAAATTACTTTAGAAAGAATTGTGCTTTTTTCAAAATAAACCTTAATATTGTTTAAATACCTTTTTATTTCCTTTTGTACAAAAAACATCAGAAATCAATGTTTCACAATTAATGGAAGGAAAGAAATCTCCCTCATGCATTCTCTTTCAGACTGTTAGGCTAAAGTCAGTTTAAAACAGTCTGGACAGCAGTATTCTTTTCTGCTTCCCACTAAATCAGCATCTTTTGATCCCACTGGTAAACAATGAATCTGGCAAAAAACATGCTTTTAATCTTCAGAGACAGAGAAAGGTCTCTTGCATATGCAGCATTATTATCTTCTGAGAAAGTTTATAGAGACTTTTCCTTCTTCTTTAATTTGGAGATTACGCAAACAAATACCCTAACTCTCCACCTTCTTGCCAAACAGCGATTCATTCTCCTTCAGGAGAAGGGAGTTAAATAAATTGCTTTTACTTCTGTTCTCCCTGTGAAACATGACATTTCTCTTATATGTTTACTGCAAAATTAAATGGAATCCACAGAGCTTCTAAAAAGTCAATGAATCTTCAAGTAAATTCAGGAAGACAAGTTCATGTTCTGCCCACAGCCAAAAGATCTTGCACATTTTTAATATTTATTTGATTTGTCATTTGCTTACAAGATACAGGATAAGAATAAACATAGTTTTGAATACATGGGATAGATACTTATAAGAAAAATAAGAAGAAACAATAGGACAGAGATGCTAGGCATGATTGGTGCGCTTATGCACGCCCCCTACAGGCCTCTTAGGAAGGGGGTTAGGTCAATAGTAGACAGTCTAAGGTTAAAAAAATTTTGGATGCTTAATAGCACATGGTAACACCTGATTTTCCCTTCCTCCCACCATGCAATTGAACAAATGTGCACTTAGGTGTGGTAGCAGAGTGTTATAAAAAAAATCCAATAGCCTTCCTTTGAGTGCACATCTCTGCAATGCAGAGAACACCAATTAAACCCAAATATGCTATAAAACAACAATTAGGAGCCCAAGTACAAAATGTAATTAACCAGAATCTAATTAATCAAGCAACAGTGCACTGAGAAGAAAAGAAAAAGTCTAGCCCAAAGCCACTGGGGAATATTTTGTTTTAGTTGCTGTTTGTTTGTTTGTTTGTTTATGGACAGCACAGTGGCTCAGCAGTTAAGATGCAGGACTTGCTGGCAGGAAAGCCAGCAGCTCAGGTTTGAGACCTGAGCACTGTGTTACAGGGTGATTTCCCATCTTTGCTCCGCCTCCTGCCAACCTAGCAGTTTAAAAACATGCATATGTGAATAGATAAGTAGGTACCACTTTGGCAGGAAGGCAACAAGACTGCCAAAATGTCTTTGTACGATGCTGGTTCAATGGCCTTGAAAAAGGGATGAGCATTGCCCCCTATAGTTGGCAATGACTAGTGGAATAAAATCCACAGGGACTCATTTTTGTTGGTTTACACCCCACCTTTATTATTTTTAACAAATAACTCCAGGCAATGAACATATCCAACATAACTTCCTCCAATTTTCCCCACAACAAAATTTGAATTGGCACTGATTTAAGTTGGTGATTCAAAATCTGCAAATGATTCAGTTCAGATATGTGACTGGAGGGCAACCCGATCCAATTTGAAACAAAGCAAGTGTCCGTGTGAAAATGCCTGAAGGGTTTTTCATTTTTGGAAGAATTGCATGAAAATAGGGGCCTCCCTGGCAAAAGTACTGCAGACTGACTCTGCCCACTGCCTGGAGTTTGATCCTGACCAGCTCAAGGTTGACTCAGCCTTCCATCCTTCCAAGGGCAGTTAAATGAGGACACAGATTGCTGGGAGAAATATGCTGACTCTGAAAACCATTTCGCGAGAGAGCTATAAAGCACTGTGAAATAGTGTATAAGTCTTAGTGCTGTTGCTAAGTGCTATCTATATAAACTTCTGAAAGTACAGTAGCATTATTAATTATCCCTGGAAAGTTTTATTAGAATACCTCCAACTCTTTTACCGTAACATTTAAAAAAAAAAACACCCTCCAGTATTTCTTTGAAAACATGAGGAAAGGACAATACAAGAGCCTTCAAACTGTCATGAAAAATATTGCAAATATTTTAGAAAGTAATCAGTTGAACCAATACAAAAGTAACCTATTGCAATATAAACAGTCACATTCAAATGCTTTTTTTAAAAAATAATAACTTTGCGTTTATGCCTAGCTTTTCTGGCCTGGAAGGTTTGGTGTGACAAATGATAAATGACTTTATGGGCTGAACTTCATGTCCTGGCTCTGATCACTGATTTCTGAGATCAAGAGTTGGCAGTTACTTTGCAAATTTGAACCCTTCCTCTCAGGAAAGACTTGGTGAAATAAAAGCTATGGCTTGGTGGTTCTCTTTCCTCTACTTTGAAGGCAGAAAGTATTAACCCAGCACCCATCCATTTGTGGTCAGGAGACTTAATTTTTTCCCAGATGTTTGTAGAGGCATGTGTCAATGACTTTGGGGGATGAGGGAAAGGGATGTTGCCTTGGAAACAATCAGACAAGAGAGTCAGGAGTCCCCAGTGGTTTAACAGTCAGAGGAAGAAACTTAGGAAGGACTCACCCTATGCTGGCTGAGGAATTCTGGGAGTTGAAGTCCACAAGTCTTAAAGTTGCCAAGTTTGAGGGCCCCTGCCCTAGTGGATCGAGTTATTAAAAGTAGTGGTGGGACGTTTGTACTTTCAGATTTGCAAGATTCTGTTAAAGTAGCCTGTTACTCTCAATGTGTGAAATTTGGCATTTTATAGAATGCTGAGAAAATCTATAGAATGCCAAAAATGGGACATCAACATATGAAACGCTTAATATATCACACATTTCCTAGGCATTCTATGCAATGCCAAAAGGCAAGCCAGCAAAGTATTAAAAACTCCCACAAAAATGTCATTCTAGCCTTCCTTGTTGCAACAAATAAGTCAGTACTGGTCTTTTTCTGCTTCTGTTATTTTTTGAGTCAGAAAGTCCTGTACTTAACCCTAACCCTTTTCATGACTCTCTTTTCATACTTTAGCTAAATAGTTCTTGTCATTCTGCATAACTAGGATAGGATAGGATAAGATAGGATAGGATAGGATAGGATAGGATAGGATAGGATAGGATAGGATAGGATAGGATAGGATAGGATAACAGAGTTGGAAGGGACTTGGGAGGTCTTCTAGTCCAACCCCCTGCCTAGGCAGGAATCCCTTCACCACTTCAGACAAATGGTTATCCAACAAATTTTTAAAAACTTCCAGTGTTGCAATGTTAACAACTTCTGGAGGCAAGTTTTTCCACTGATTAATTGTTCTCACTGTCAGGAAATTTCTCCTTAGTTCTAGGTTGCTTCTCTCCTTGATTAGTTTCCATCCATTGCTTCTTGTCCTGCCTTCTGGTACTTTGGAGAACAGCTTGACTCTCTTTTCTTTGTGGCAGTCCCTCAGATATTGGAACCCTGCTATCATGTCACTCCCTAGTCCTTCTTTTCGTCAGACTAGACATAACCAGTCCCAGCAAGCATTCTTTATATGTTTTAGCCTCCAGTCCCCTAATTTAGTCTCCAGCCCCCTAATTCCTAGGCATTATATAAAATGCCTAGGAAAAGTATATAGCATATTAAAATAACACAGATAGTTCATAGTTTTCTTTAAAATGTCACACATTTTATAGATTTCTCTATAAGGCATTCTCCCAATGTCATCTTTACACACATCACCAACAACAGCCTTACTATAAAGTAGAATTAACTCATCTAGTTGTTTCCTCTGTCTGATTTACCTCGAGAGGACTGACAATTTTAAATGTAAAGCCGGCCTGGAGATCATATGCAATTTGATGAGATCTCAGCAGAGCCCCTGATAGTGTTGACTTGGTGAGCAGAAGAGAACATTTCATTAACAGAACAGAGCAAAGCTAAGACTTATGGCTATCTGCAGTGAGATGTATTGCTTCATAATGTTGACTTATCACTTTGAAGACTTGCATAAGGCAAAGAGTTAATGAGCTTTTAAACTGAGTGGCTGGCTACCTATTTCAGGGCCAGAGAATCCATCCCACCATTTAGTGTCCCCAATTCCACTGGGTCATTCATTCATTCAATATGACATTGAAATTGCAACTTGTGTACTGCTTAAGATTGCCAGATCTGCACTGCAAAGATCTGTAACGGTGGTAGAAGGCAGTAAGAAGGTATAGGAAAGTAACACTCTTTTTTTCTATCTGGTGGTCTGAATGTTTGTACTCATCTCATAATTCTAATAATGTGTGTAACAATCCAGAAGTCAGAGAAAAGCCAGCCATCTGCAGAGTGCTTTGAAAACTCTTGATTCAGATTTGCCCCTCGAAGCAAATTCCCACACTTGGATATGCATATCTGTTTCAGCAGGGTGATGAGATCAAAGTTTTGCCAAATCAAAAGCTTCTTTCGAAGCTTTGCATGGTGTTACTAATGAATGTCTGGAAAAGGCAGGCTTGCTTTTACACTAAAAAACTATAACAAGAAGAAAACAAAAGAAAGATCTGCTGAAAGAGAGTCCTAAAGTCGTATCCATGTATTCATAGCTATGTTTTTACTTATACTTATCATCTTGTAAGCAATTGACAAACCACATAAAATAAATTTAAAAAAAACAAGGTCTAAAGTAAAATCTTCTACAACCTAAGCTCAATTCTTTCAAGTCAAACATCTTGCCAATTACAGAAGTTTGCCTTTGCTTTCTTCTGGGATGTTTTTATCCCCAACTTTTCAACTGTATTATGCCCCCACATCTTAATCAGGCTCATGATTGCTATGGTGTCCATGAACTCCCTGACCATCTCTGATTCCACACCCAAAAATGTCTGGGAAACTGAACTGCCAGTTTGACCAAAGAGTCAGGGAAGCTGCCACATAACAGGGAGGCTGGTATAGGAGCAGCAATTCTATTTGATTTTAGGATTGCAAGTAAGCCCAAAAGAAGATGCAACATCTATGAAAAGTTGCCCTCCAAGATTATTTTTTCTTCTTCAAATCAGTATTGTTTCATAGCTCTGATCTGGAATGCTTATGTTAAGAAAGGTTATGTCAAGCAAACAGAGCTTGGCCTGTGATTTTTCTAGTTTATACAACATTGATTGAAGGAACAAGATAGATAAATAGCTGCATACATGAAATAATGCCATAGGTGCCTGTTCATGCAGAAGACAACAATACTTGGAATGAAGCATCTAGAACAAAAGCTCCAAGAAGCAATCATCCAAGACCACTTTGTATACTAAGTTGTAAAAAGAAAACATTTTAAATCCACCATCTTTTATCCAATCCATCCATCTTTTCAAGATGAAAATAAAGAAGATGAAGATGAAGACAAGGAAGGAGGAGGAGGAAGAGAAGAGGAGGAGGAGAAAAAGAAGAAAAAGTCAAAGAAGAAGAGGAGAAGGAGAAGGAGAAGAAGAGGAGAAGGAAGAGGAAGAGAAGAGGAGGAGGAGAAGAGGAAGAGAAGGAGAAGAAATAGTAGAAGAAGAACAAGAAGGAGGAGGAGGAGGAAGAGGAGGAGGGGAGAAGAGGAAGAAGAAGAGGAGGAGGAAGAAGAAGAAGAGGAGGAGGAAGACAAAGAAGAGGAGGAGGAGGAGGAAGAAGGAGGAGGAGGAGGAGGAAGAGGAGGAAGAAATAATGAATGAACCATTCCTGAGTTTACATCAGTCTTACCTAAAGGAGTGTATGTCATGTCCATAGTGGGTGGCTTTACATTCAACACCACAGGTTTCTAGACCCTTAGCTGCTATGGGTCTCCGGGCAGTTGGGAGGTTTCTGTCCCATTTCCAGTTCTGCAAATAGAACTAAGAAAGAGAGAAGACACTCCACATTCATTATGTTCAGTTCTAAACTAAGTCAATGTTCTAATTTAACTATGATTTGTTAATTGAGCCACAATTGGCTAGACTCACATAGCATTAAAAGTATAAACATGGTTTTATAAAACACAGGGATTAGGTTTATGCAACACGGCTAGTAGCAAACAAGCTAAGATATAACTTTGTGGAATGTCTGAACCCAGTCAATGGCTGCATTCTGAGAGTTTATATTTATCCATCAATAGTAGGGAAACAGTCAAGAAATATGCAGAGTAACAGAATAAGAGAGTTGAAAGGAACCTTGGAGGTTTTATAGTCCAACCCACTTATCAGGCAGGAAACCCTATACCATTTCAAACAAATGGCTTTCCAATCTCTTCTTAAAAACCTCCAGTGCTGGAGCACTCACAATTCTGGAGGTAAGCCAGTCCATTGATCAATTGTTCTAACTGCTTGATTGTTTTATGCTGCTGATTAGCATTTGGTAGAGCAGCCATGAAGGTCTTGAAAAACATGTTATGCTTACAACAATCCAAATTATGCAAGCCATGTTATTTACTGTGACACTCCTTGGAAGTGAAAGTTCAACTTTAAAGAAGCTGGATAAGAAGTGGATTGATGCTTTCAAACTTGGTATTGAATAATGCGGAGAGTCAAGAAAACAAAACAATATATCATCAAACAAATCAATCAGAGTTTTCACTCGAGGCACAAAAGACCAGGCTGTAATTATCCTATTCCGACACAGTGTATGAAGCCCCAGATCTCTGGAGAAGGTTCTAATGTTGGGAAAGATCAGTGCTGGGATTCAATTTTTTTTTTTTTACTATGGTTCTGTGGGTGTGGCTTGGTGGGCATTGCTTGGTGGGCGTGGCAGGGGAAGGATACTGTAAAATCTGCATTCCCTCCCCACTCCTGGGGGAAAGTTACCACAAAATCTCATTCCCTCCCCACCCCACTAACCTGCTTTCCAGATCCGTTCTCCTGTGCAGGGCAACAAAAGAAGACCCAGCTGATCAGCTGGGACTTGGGAGGCAGAGAATAGATGGGGGGGGCAGTCAGAGGTGGTATTTGCCACTTCTCCAAACTACTCAAAATTGCTTCTACTGTTTCTCCAGAACCATTCAGAACTGGCTGAATACTACCTCTGATGTGGAGTATCTTTGCTCACTTTCAGTCCATTGAAATTTAGATCCATTTGCAATACAGGGTCCACCTCTATTTATCAAAATCTCCTGTCTCTGAAAAAGAGGAGAACAAATTTGAAAAATCTGAGTGCTTCTTTTATATTCAGCATTCAGTACCTGGTGCAGGGCAACAAAAAGAAAACCCAGCCAATCAGCTGGGACTCAGGAGGCAGAGAATCGATGGGGGCAGGGTCAGTCAGAGGGTGGTATTTGTCGGTTCTCCGAACTACTACTCAAAAATTTCCACTACCGGTTCTCCAGAACTGGTCAGAACCTGCTGAATACCACCTCTGGAAGAAAGATGGAAGGAAGGAGAAGAGGAGATGACCAGCAGCAAAGAGGATTTACTTAGTTACAGTGGATGTGGATGCACTTTTGGAAGACTTGAAGGACTAGGTTAAGGGTAGACTATCATAGAGAAAATCTATCTGTATGATCACTAAGAATCAAGAATGACTTAATGGCACACAATCAGTCAATTTAATCAATCAGTCAATCAAGGTATTTACCAAGTTTCAAAAAATCACCTAGGCTCAGCTTACATAAAGAAAGAAAGAAAGAAAGAAAGAAAGAAAGAAAGAAAGAAAGAAAGAAAGAAAGAAAGAAAGAAAGAAAGAAAGAAAGTCTCACATTAGGTTTTTAATTGACTTGATTGTGTTGTGTAAGCAACCAACAATCTCTCTTCCTGGTTCCCAGCATATTTCAGAAGTCAAAGCCAGGGCAGAAATTAAAGGGAAAAAATCCCAGGGGGAAAAAATGAACTGATGCTTTTTTTCTTTTAGAAGCTGAGTGCAGATGGAGATAAGACAAAAGGGAATAAAAAGGAAAGAGGATGAGAAAAATACTAGATTCTGCAGTTAAGGCTAGACTGACAAAAAGATTGCAAAGAACTTCCAATTTGCTTTCCTCTCATTCCATTCAAACTTGTTTGAACTACGGTTGAGATAACAAAAAAAGGTATCAAAAAAAGCATGAGGATGGAACTGTGAACCTAAGAGGTCTTCAAATTATTTTTCTTAAGCAATCAAGAGCAGTGGAAGGGGCACTCCAGAAACAGAAGGGGCATTTCAGGAGAATTTTAGAACTTGTCAGTAAGGATTAGCTTGTTAAACAAATAATTGGATGCATATTGGGTAGTGTAATAATTGCATAAGCCTTTAAGATGAGCTGGAAGACATTTGGGTATCCAGCCATTGCTAATAATAATAAGCAAGTCTGTCACAGTAATGCCAGAAATCTTAGTCAGTTCGTCAGCTGATTAACTGTTGACATTTGCATAGGAAATGCATTCATTGTTTAAATGCAAAATGACATTTTGATCTGCAACTCTAACCAACCTGGGAGTGATCCCTCCCCTATAAAAAGTGCATAGGATGATGCTGTAAATATATTCATTTCTTTTTTTTAAAGAAACATGAAAAGAGAATGCTCCATTGCCTAAATCAGTGGTTCACCAGCATTTTCTTCCCCACAGACCCCCCCCCTTTAAATACCTTTTGTGGCACCCCCAAGACAGTTCAAGATTTAAATCATAACATTTCTTCAAGCCTTCATGGACTCCCTATGACAGCATTTGCAGCCCCCATGGTTCTGCGGACCACAGGCTGAGAACCAGGGGTGAGATTTTACCGGTTTGGACCAGTTTGGGTGAACCCCTTGTTCCGAAGATCAGCTGTCTCTAAACTGGTTTGCTGTGATTAGCATGTGGGCCACCCCGCCCATCTCTGCTCTTTCCTGTCCTTTACTTCCTTTGTTTAGAGCAGAGGTCTTCAAACTTGACAGCTTTAAGACTTGTGGACCACAACTCCCAGAATTGGGAATTGGGAAAAGATGGCGGTGACAGTAGCAGCAGCGTGAGGAGCTCCAGCAGGCATGGGCAGCACCAGGTGATAAGTCCTCGAATCCCTGCGGGTCCAGCCAGTGAGGTGGAAAGCCTAACACCCAAGACTTGCCAGCAAGCCAGAAAAGAGCTCCATTCCTCAGTAAACGCTCAATTAAAAAGTACTCAGAGATTTCTGATTCCTCTCATCCTTGACCAGCATGCCAGAAAAGAGCTCATTCCTCAGTAAGCGCTAAATTCAAAAGTGCTCTATTCAAAAGCACTCAACGATCTGCAACTTGACCCATTCTTACATAAGGATGGTAAGGCGGTGGGGCTCTCCAGTACCGGGGGCTCTACGATCATTCTTGCAGGGTGGTGAGATGGTGAGATTCATCCCATCCTTGCAGGGTGGCGAGCACCGGGAGCTGTGAGTCGGTCTTCAGACATTAGCAGCCAGGGTGTGAAGCAGACTGCGTCCCCCCCACCGCCTCTCCTTCCCTCTTCCCTCTTCACCAAATGCTAATCCGGGTTTCCTCTTTAAAAGGACAGTAACTTACTTTTGTTATAACTGAACTCCTGTGAAGATTGGAAGCAATTTTATTTCCTGTGACAGAAGCAGAAATGTATTGAAGCCAGGAGCAAATGCTCAATACAAATCTGAGTCTACATAGTAAAAATATAAACTGTTTGAATTGCCAGTGCAAGACTATCTACGTGCCTCTTTCTCTTAAAGCAACAAATTTTGAAAGCGTATTTAAATTAATTAAGAGGGGGCCAGAAATCCCATTCATCAAGAGAAAACAAAAACAAAAAGTTTCCTGTTTCCTTCCTGTGAATTGTTCTGTTTATCTCTGCTGAAGAATGGGCCAGAGACCCTCCCCCCCTTCAGCATCTTTGCATCTTGACTATCTCAAAAACTCAATCTACAAAACAAGAAAGAGAGTGGAAACCCTTGCTCACTTATGATTTTCAAGAGGAAAACAGTTTGAGTAGGTTAAAACCTGTCTGACACAAAGAAATTGCTGTTTCTCCAGCCCAGGAAAAGAGGCCTCCTGTCAATTTATTAGGGATTATAAACCTATTCTCAGATATCAGCAACAGTTAAGCAAAGCAATAACCTTTACTTACTGACTCTCAATACTACTTCATTACTTTCATTATCTCAAAACTTATAACTTTCTACCTCAAGACCTATATCAAAGATGAGATAATGATATCTCCAAATCAATTTCTTTAAAATAATTATTTTTATCAAATGATTAATTGATTTGTTTTTATTGATTAGTATGATTGAGTGTTTAGTGCATATAGTATAATTACTGAATATCTGATTAGTAAAAATCAGTGATTTAGTGAATTTAATTACATTTAGTGAATTTAATAATTAAAATTAATTTTAAAATTAATTTTAAACAGTGTTTAGTAATTACTGTGATAAATTAGGCTGTTCGTTACTTAGCAAAATTATTTGATTAGAGTGATTTGAAAACCAACTGATTGATTGATTTTTAATAATAAGTAACTTTACTTTTGATTTGTTCTCTAACATATCAATTAACATTTATTAATTACCAAAATTCATTAAGTAACTGTCTCCTATCACATTAACTAGCTATTGTAATTGTTTAGTGTACTATTGCCATTGCCCATGCCAGCCAAAAACTCCAAACCAAAATAAAAGAAAAATATCTCTACCAATGACCTCCCAGACTCCTGCACATGT
>BHFT01068631.1:0-13063 GCA_004320025.1 Laticauda laticaudata
TCAGTCTTTATCTGGTGGCATAAATTTTTGTATTGGCTTTTGAAATTGGCAACGTGACCAGATTTGTTTTTCTGCCAAAGTGATTTCTTTTTGGATTGAAGTTTATTTATTGTTAAGGATAATCTGTTTGTTCTGGTTTTGGGAGTTGCTATTGGTATATAAAGTTTGATGACTCTTTTGACTTCCAGTAAAGATGTGTTGTAATGGTCTTCAACAGTATTGCATCCAGAGAATAGAAATTGCCAATCAAGGGATGAGAGATCGTTGTCTATAAGATCATAGTTGCTTTTTTTAAAGTTATAATTGGGGATTCCATCGTTGTATTGATTTTTGTGTGGATGTATGTTAAGACAAAAGTCAATCATGCTGTAGTTACTGTTGGAAAAGAGTTCTTTAATTTGTATTCTGTAAATTGAATTCAAACTATTGCAGAATATGAGATAGAGGCAGTTGTTACTAGTTACTAAATTACTAGTTGCTAGTTACTTGTTAGTAAATGTGTACTTACACTTCTGCTCTTAAATAAAGTTGGTGCCCAGAGACTAATCAGTCAAATACTGTCTATAGCAAGGGGAAAACCCTGCCCTCTAGGTTTTTAACATCTAGCTCCTACAAATCCATGTTTAAGCAAGCACAAATGAAGCTCTACTGTAATACTTTCCATAGGCCATTCCATAGGCCACACTCATTTTAAGGCAATGGTTCTGCAAGATTTTAGCTAGAATTGTTGTAGTTTCCTAGCTCTAAATGGAGATGCCAGAAATAGAATTTGCCTTTTTCTGCATTCAAAGTATATCCCCCCAAAGACTCAGCAAATATGAAAAAATATTTTTGATAGTCTTCTATAAATATTACTTGTTTCCTCCAAAATTCTTTGTTTATTTTTTATTTATTTTTTATTTATTTATTTTGATTTGTCAATTGCTTACCAGATAATAGGTATAAGTATATACATAGTTATGAATACATGAAATGGGTACATATAAGAAAAGTAAAGAAACAATAGGACAGGGATGGTAGGCACGTTGGTGCGCTTATGCATGCCCGTTACAGACCTCTTAGGAAAGGGGTGAGGTCAATAGTAGACAGTCTAAGGTTAAAGTTTTGGGGGTTGGGGGAAGAAACCACAGAGTCAGGNCATTGACCACTCTGTTGCTGAAGTCGTATTTCCTGCAATCAAGTTTGGTGCAGTTAACCTTGAGTTTGTATCTATTGTGTGCTTTTGTGTTATTATTATATTATTATAATTGTTATTATGTTAATATACAGTTAGATGCAGTAGTTAATAGGACCAAAGATTAGACTTTTTCTTTCCCATGAAAAAATAATTGAAATCCTTTATCCTGTTTTATGTTTATTTTTGTATTACTTCCTCCACTTTCTCCTGAAGATGATGATGATGAATGGAATGAAGTAGCTCACATCCCTTTTTCAACTGAACGTTACTCTGAAGAAGATATGGTCAAAAGATCAAAGGATTTTTATGAGCTCCTCAAAAAGAGACGATCTGTTAGATTCATCAGTGATGAGCCAGTTCCAAGAGAAGTAATTGACAATGTAATTAAAACTGCAGGTAATACTTTGTAAAAGGATTTCTTGGGAATGATTAAAACTAGAGTAACTACTCTAACATCCTGTTATCTTTCTCTTCAAAAATATCAATCTAAAGGGATCTTGTACGATACCTTTATAGGCGTGAACAACATTGCTAAGAAAATGGTGCTCTATGTGAACTCAGTCTCCCTATAATAATTCAGTATTAGTTTCAGTATCTTTCAAAATCCCTCTCCCAACATGATAGATGATAGATGGATAGAAAGATGATGATGATGACAGACAGACAGAGGCTCTTTCAATTTACCTCAATAATTCCCATACAACCCACTTAACATAAGAAAAGGGTATGTATCCATGTGGTAAAGCTAAGAAGGAGGTCTTCTAATTTGAATTAAGATCAATACAATGCTTGCTTGCCACTCTGTACTTGTGTAAATTATTTCTCAGTTATAGCACAGGCTTTTGGTGTGAAACATATAGCCTCAGGAAGTACATCTCTAAGGTACAGTAACTATAGGGGAGCTCATATAAGGTAAAATGGAAAAATAAAAAGCAGTGTTAAACATATGAATAAGATAATAAGTTGGAAGCCAAAGTAAACCCTTATATTGCCTGCATAAGTAACAGAAGGTGCCCTCCTTCCCAAGGCTTTCTCTTTTATAAACAAAATGTTTTTCTGAAGATCATGATCCATTGTTTTATTGAAACTAGCTCTGTTGTTTCATGTTGAGGCAACAACTTACAACAATTTAATTGAGGTTAATCTAATCAATTATCTGACTGAATGCTGTAATCTTAGCACATAGTTGTGTCCCAGTTCCAAAAATGATGAGGTTTAAAGGTGTGAAGTCTACTTTTTCTTTTATTGGAGGATCATCAGGTAGCTTTATTATTTAATCCAAACATTTCCTTTTTATTAAATTAAAGGAACATCTCCTAGTGGAGCACATACTGAACCTTGGACCTTTCTGATTGTCAGTGATAAAGAAGTAAAGCATAAAATCCGGGAAATCATTGAAGAAGAGGAAGAAATGAACTACATGAAAAGGATGGGAGACAGATGGGTTAATGACTTAAAAAGGATGAGGTATCAATTGGATGATTGTTGCAACTTTGAGGGAGTAACTCTTATGTTCTTTAGGTTATGGATATAAGGATCGATTAAAATCTAGCTTTATTAGTGTCATTTTTTCCTGAGTACCATTACATATTCCTAAAGAATATGTATATGTCATATACATCCATTCATACAATCATTTGATTATATACAGAAAAATCTAATTAATCATGAAATTATAGTTAGCAAAGTTCTAAAATGGTACCATGCACTCACTATATATATTTTCTATGAGGTTTGAAAATACATTTCAGTCTGTTTATACTTTTAAATATATCTCTTTCCAGCATATTTTTTTTCTTAAAAATACCAAATTCTACTTCATTTCTCACCTGACATTTTTATGGCAACAAATTTATTGCAACTGTGATTGAAACAGTACAAGCAGTGGTGGGATTCAAATTTTTTTACTACCGGTTCTGTGGGTGTGGCTTGATGGGCATGTCAGAGGAAGGACACTGTAAAATCTCCAGTCAGAGGTGGTATTTGCTGGTTCTCCAAACTACTCAAAATTTCCACTACCGATTCTCCAGAACTAGTCAGAACCTGCTGAATACCACCTCTGAGTACAAGCCAAATATGTGTTGTTCCAGCTAAAGTGCTGAACAAAATGAAAGCAGTTTTATTTTTAGGTAGAAAAATAGTAGGTTTGGCAGCTTTCAAATGGTTTTGTAGATTTTCAACCAGATGTTTATTGTATAATACATTTGCATTGTATAACTATTGATAGTGCAAATATTTAATATTAAACTCCTGTTTAAAAATGACTCTTTCTTAGGACAAACTGGATCAAAGAATATTTGGATAGCGCTCCGTACTTGATTCTCATTTTCAAGCAGGTGTATGGAATACTTCCAGATGGGAAAAAGAAAACTCATTACTACAATGAGATCAGTGTTTCTATCTCATGTGGCATCCTTCTCGCTGCCTTAGAGGTATGCTTGCAATTTGGGTAAGATCAAGAGCATAAAGAAATATAATCAACAAGGAGGATTATGCACAACCATTGTTTTTTTAGGAAACGAATGCCTGCTTTCACTATACATTTTATCTTAGACCTCATTTGGGGAAAAAGAGAAATTGGTTCTGTCTTAATGGAAAGGTATTTTAGGCTGCACACAATATTTGACAGAATATACAGGCTGTTGTAATCTTGGGAGATTGGGGGTTTTCATTTAACTCTATTGAGCAAGTTTAGGGCAAAGTTAACACACTAAAATTCTATGACAATCTGTCAGTGTAATATAAGCACATTTATTCCAAACACTTAATTTATATTGTATATATTTCAGCTCAAGCACTGCAAATAGCAAACTTGAGCCCTTTGTTTTAGTGGACTAGGCTTTCTCCAAATTCTTCTCTATTTTTTAAAAAAGAAAATAAGACTAAGCATATAACTTGTATAAGGCATATTTGGGACTTATCCCTACTGGTTTATCCCCAAGACTCATTTTCTATCATTGTAAAATTCAGGCACAAAACAGTGAATTTAAGTAATAAGAAGGCAGATTCAATTAAATTTTGGGGGAAGAATCCAAGCTGTGGTAGTTTAACATTAAAACTACTTGGCTTTTCTTTGCGAGATGTGTTCAGATGGAAGCCAGTGAAAAAGATTTTTTTTTTAAAGTTACCTGCACTGTGTGAAGGTTAGACTCAGTCAAAAGCCCCTTTGAATTCTATTGTTCTATCCAGTTCTATTGCAAAATTCAGCACTTCAATAGATTTCCCATGCATTCTCAAAGAAAAGCCAAATTTATAGTTTTTGAATGATAGCTTCACATTAGAAGATCTGTGGCATGAGTTATTGAGTTTTTGCCCCAACTAAAAGGAAAAACAAATAACAAGAATTATGTATATGGTAAAACAATGGAACATTTCATGTAAACTTTTATGCATAGATTTTATAGATTACAGTCCATTTCATCAGAAAGCCACACTATAATAATTTGCTTGTCTTTATATTATATGATTCTGGAGTTTTAGCAACAAGCCGAATCCCTTTGGAATTAAGTATAGCATATGTTGCAATATATATTACAAACTATACTACAAGTACGTAAACATTATTAAAATGCCTGAAAATAGGCTAGTTACAAAATGTGTATGGACATAATATGATGAATACCTTGTGAATTCTATTTGACTGAAGAGCGGGTAATTTTGTATTAACCTGAGCAGAAAATAATTGTATTGCATCATAAATGTATATTACAGAGCTATGAAAATATATCAGTATTGAAACATACATAATTGCAGTATACATTCTGAAGAGATTATGCGTGTTCAAGCATATACTTATGTTAGATATACATATTATAGATATACATATTATATACACATTAGATATACTTACTTATCTATTATCTATGTATCTATCTAATCATTTGTACAATTGTTTGTATGCCACCTACTCATCAGTGGTTTGCTATATAATAAGAACATACAAATATAAAACATGTATCACTAAATAAATAATCACTAAAGCTGGTTCTCTTTGCAAAATCCTTAAAGAATTGTTTTAGTGTGACATTCTTAAACAGGGAAAGGGTCTCTTGGCCTGAAGGACTAGGTATTCCAGAATGAAATACTGTGGTGAAAACTTTGAAGCATGTACTTTCTTTAGAGATTTATAGGGCATGAACAAAGTGGATGAAGAATGCTTTCATATTTTGTTCTCTTTTTGCTTTTAGAATGTGGGCCTGGTGACAGTCACGACGACGCCACTGAACTGTGGCCCACGCTTAAGAGTTTTGCTTGAGCGCCCACCAAATGAAAAGTTGCTTCTGCTGCTGCCAGTTGGATACCCCAGTAAAGATGCCACTGTGCCGAACTTCTCCAGAAAGCCACTGGATGACATTATGGTGGTTATATAACCTGGAACACTTTGAAATATATTTTGATATAAGAACCACCCAAAGAATATTTGTTCTCCTTGATTATTTCTGTAATTGCATTCAAAAAAACGGAAGTGTTTTTGCATCTAAATGTGAATCTATGTGTATGTTTTGTTAGATGTCTTCAAGTACCTTAAAAGTTATCATAAAGAGAATATAAGCAATGGAATTTCGTAACGAACCATCAAAATGTGATTAGAATAGTCACTGATTATTATTACTGGTTACGCCATGGAAAAAACTGAAGTGAGATTTTAGTGACTTTTCTCAACTGAGTTTCTAATTATATTTTCATTTAACTTAAATTTACTTTCTTAATATTTTGAAGCATTTGCTTTGTTTTGTGTGTTTGTGTGTGTGTTTGTGTATCCACAGTTCCTTCCCTGAGCCTTGGCTTAAGGATGGCTCAATCACTGTTCTTTAAGGACATATTTGCCCATGCAGCCTTCATCTCATCCTTAGCTCAGAGAGCAACTCCATTTATTTTGATCCAGTGTGGAATAAGTTTTCTTTGCCTTTTCCCAATACAAGCCTTCTAGTATCTGTGATTTAGGTTGGATGGTTGGGACCAGTGGTGGGATTCAATTTTTTTTACGTCGAGTTCTGTGGGTATGGCAGGGGAAGGATACTGTAAAATCTCCAGTCAGAGGTGGTATTTGCTGGTTCTCCGAACTACTCAAAATTTCCGCTACCAGTTCTCCAGAACTGGTCAGAACCTGCTGAATGCTACCTCTGGGTGGGACTGTATTAACACTGAGAGATGTCCAGATCTACCATTGGTAGTATTTTGCACTGGTTCCCTATTTCTCTAAATATTAGTTTAAGAGTATAATAACCCCTAATACCAAAATAAGGGCAGATAATGTATCACAAGATTCTTGGGGGGAGGGGAGGGCATCATGACAGATGAATGTAAGAACATTTAAGTTTGTTGAAGGTAGAAATATATTCCAGAACTGGAAAATAATACAATAGTTCTCTGAGAAATACATAATTCCATTAATCCTGTGCTTCTTCCATGCCCATTTTAGAGTTTCTCCCTATACCATAGGGAGAAACATTTTTTGTTTAGTTTGTTTAGAAGGTTCTTCTCCCTCTCAAAGAGTCCCTGTGTCTTTACCTGTAGAATGACTATCTCAGAGTCCTTGAAGGTACAATTTGGTGAGATGTCAGAAATCTTGCCCATCATCTTGCAGAATTATTATTTTTAAGTATAATGAAAAAAGATACAGGCTATTCCTTCAGTTTGATTAAAAAAATTACCTCAGAAAAGCATGTCTGACCGTCTATGCATTAAATAAAGGTTAATAATTAACACAACTGATTGCTTCTAGTGTGTTTATTTCCCTCATTCCAAGAGTGGGATGGGAAAACAATTCATATCCACTTGTTAATGTAATCACTGTGCCAACCTTCTCTCATCCCTCATAATTCTCAAACAACAGCACTGTTTTGGGGGAGGCCTCTGTGGGCATTAATCCTATGTGGGAAGGGCATTTATACTAGTATATAAATATGCCCAATATATTGGGAATAATACAGAACAATTTTTTTAACACTATAAGTATAAGCTCCATATAATCTTTACAGAAAAAGCAATTATTCTGTGATTTCTATAAGCAGACTTGACAGAAAAGCTCCTCGGGAGCCACATTGCTCAGTCACAGTAATCCTCTCTTGCTTGCTGAACTAGGGGAAAATGCAAAAATGCTGCTCTAAGGCAAGACTGAGCTTTTATTATTCTTTGTTTTTTAAAAAAATCTCAAGCAGCAATAAGTCCAACATAATTTTATAATAAAGCCAGATGGTCGTACAAGACGGGTTGCTGAAGCTGTAATAATAAAAGGCTTTCCTTCCATAAGATTAATCATGTAAACCAGAAACACATCGACCATTCACAATAGTATCATGAGCAGGATTTTCCCCCCTTTTGAATGTCTTTTTCAGTCTAAGAATTGAGATAGCAGTAATGGACAGAGTGATTCTATGTCAGAGACCCCAAAATGGTAAATATCAAACACCAAGGGTCAATGGACCTACCGAAGGGGTTGATTATTATTGTTGTTGTTTTTACTATTATGAAATGTAGTACTGTTAGTTACAGTAGTATTTATTAAATTATTTTCTTATCATAAATATTTGGGGACCAATGAACAATTGAAGCTTCATGAAGGGGTTGACGAGCTGGACAGTTTTGAGACTCGTGTCCTATGACTTCATTAGAGTCCCTCCCTCCCTCCGTTCTGCACCACTTCTTGTTGCTGATTATTCTTCTACTTTGGAACCAGTTTAATTCATAGCATTTTCAGTGTTCAGCCCTCCCTAGCATGTGTTCTGACTGACATATGTGTTGTATATTCTTCTACTCTGCCCTGCATTGAGGAATCTGGAGTCCCTGAAAAGCTGCTGCAAAACAATTCCCAGCAGTCCCCAACAGTGTGATGAAGCATGCTGGGAAGTGTGGTCCAGCTACCATATCTTTTGGATTACTAGCTTCTGCCCCATGCACTTCTTGATGTTGGAATTACTGATCTGAGAAATAGCTAGCTGCTGAGACCAGCAGTATTGATTAAAAAAAGGAATTATTTTTAAAAATTGTTTTGCTAAGGTTGGAGCCCAGTAGGGTTCTACAGTTTGTGGTGGGGAATCCAAATAATTTACAGCAATTGAGAAGTTGCCCCCGGGCCAAGGGTTTACAACCTAACTGACTAATCCAGTTTAGTCAAACAGAATGAAATTTATTAAGCAGAGGAAAAAATCTCACTGCCTTCGTACATACATATAATCGTAAAATCCACTTGAGCCAGAGGTTGCTCAATGAAATTGAATTCTGGATGAATTAGGATAGACAAATGGTTTTTTTTTTTTTTTACACAACCTTTAATTCAATTTTTGAATTTGCTACCGTGTGATGTGGTAATGGCTATCAAGTTGGCTGTGTTCCAAAAGGGATGGACCAATTCATGAAAATGCTGGAGGTCAATGGCTGTTGGCCTTGATGAGAGTGTGGTTGCCTCCAAAAGCCACCTGCTCAGAAACTGATAGGCTTCCTTGTGCAGTTGGCTGTCCACTGTGATAACAGACTGATGGGCAAGATGTGGATCAGGGGTCTGATCCATCTACACTCCTTGGCTCTGTTGAGGCATGAGATGTGTGTATGTAATTAAGATACCATGTTTATTGTTTCTCAAGTCCAAGTGGGAAAGCTGTGGATTCTGCTTGGAAAGTTTTTTCACTAATCCTTTTCTCAGGGGTAAACCAGGAAATTGCAGTCTTGCTGGAAGGATTCAGGCCAGGATAAGACATATTCTTTTGCTAAACTGGTTAGGTGATGGGACCAGGATAACCCATCATCTTTAACCATCTGTGTGTGGGGGTTAATACTTGAAAAATATGAATTCAAAACTCTGTTGAAGGGTGCTAGCATAGATGGTTGGGGTGGGATTCTACCAGTTCAGGTGAACTGGATGTCTGGTTTGCCAAACTGGTATTTGAACCGACCAGCTGGCCCCACCCACCCTGCCTCTCCCCTTCCAGGAGTCTCCACACAGTCCATTTTCGATGCAGGTAAGTGCAGGGTCTGCGCAGAGGCTCTGTGAGTGGGAAACTACTTCTGGAAGTACTAGAAGTACTGGAAGTTGTGAAGCAGGCCTGTTTCTGGATTTTGGAGGGCCTCCAGAGCCTGGGGGATTCATTTTTGCCCTCCCAAAGGCCTGAGGCCTCTGGACCCTTGGGAAGGCAAAAAAGGGTCCTCCCGGAAGTTCCACAGGCCATGCCCACCATGGCCACACCCAGCCAGCAACTGGGCAGTGAACCAGTTGCTGGGATTTTTGAATCCCTCCCCTGCACTGATGCCCTTACATTTCTGACTTGATTAACAAATTTATTGCCGTCTAACAAGGTAAGAATTGATTTGGTGTAGTGGATAAGGCACCAGGGAGACTATGATTCTAGTCCTACTTTAGGCACAAAGCCAGATCACCCTTAGTCCTGGGAAACAGGCAATATTCTGGAAAACTGCAGAGGACGTGTCCAAGCAGTTGCTAAGAATTGAAGCTGATTCAAAGGCACACACAAACACTTCCAACAAAAGTTTCATGAATGGCCATTGGTCCATGATGCGTATATACTTGCAATCCAGAATAATATTCCATGCCATTTATGAAATAGGCTGTGGTATGCAAAACCTTAGGCTAGTGTTTGTCAATCTTGGCAACTTCAAAATGTATGGATTTCAACTTCCAGAATTGTCCAACCTGTGTTCTGGGGAATTCTGGGAGTTGAAATCCAAGCAACTTTGCAAAGTTAACAACACTGCCGTAAGTCAAGGCTAAATTAGTTTTCTTTTGGGTGCTTGCTTATTACCACAAGTGCAATTACAACATATTTTAAAACCACTAGATGGCATGTTTGCTTTGCTTGAACTGCATATATGCTTAGCACTGATCCTCCTGCTTTTTTAGACCAGTTCTTATAATCTTGCACTAGAATTGGTCAAAAAAAAAATCTGATTAGATTAACAGGAAAAGCCATATGGAGGGAAAGATTTGCACACATAGATTACAGGCTTTAACTGTTTCTGAGTGGCCAAATCAAATCCAGCCCATCAGTTAAGAATTGTTGTATCTTAATTTTTTGTTCCATAGAACCCTTTTGCTGGCATTACAAATAGTAAGCTTTGTACTTTATTCCTCACATTTGTTTAGAATAGTGTTTCTCAACTTCGGTCACTTTAAGACATGTGGACTTCAACTCTCAGAATTCACCAGAGTGGTTCCTAGGGAATTCTGAAAATTGAAGTCCATACATTTTAAAGTTGCTGAGATTGAGAAGTATTTGTTTAGAATAAATTGCTTAATTTTACTCCAATAAACATTAGATCAGTCCTGTAAGTATTTGGCTATTTAATTAGTAATTTAACATAACAAATATTTTCTGTAAAAATTATCTCAAACTGAGACGCATAAACCGTTTTTTGTTTTGTAGAGACAATGTGTGTTTTTTCTGTTTTTGCTTTCTTTCTTTTTTAACTTTCCAGTCTCCCTTTCAGCTCTGATGTTTCCTGGACATTCAAATAATAAGCAGGTATAACTCCATCATTTTCAGTCTCAGGTAAGATTAGCCGGACGCTGCCTTCTGCTGAAACATAACTAAAGTGTATCTCGAGTATATTCATTGTAAGGTAAATTTTACAATGTATAGTTCAAGTAATTGAGAAGTGCTACAGCTACGGTTGTTACTGCATTCCTTAGAAAAGCTGTGAATATTCCTGATATTGTGAAAGTTTCAAATTTGGATGCATGTTCTATAGGTAATCCTTGATTTAACAATCACAATTGGGACCAGAATTTCTGTTGCCAAGCAAGACAACTGTTAAGTGAATCACACTTAATTTTACAATCTTTCTTGCCATTGTTGTTAAGCAGATTACTTCTTCTTCTTCCTGCAAGTGCAGGGTCTGCTTTTCAGATCATTGAGCACCATTTTGCATGGTCAGCTGTGTCTCCAGGGTGCAGGACCACAGCTTGCATATCTTGGTTGGTGGTTTCTTGCCATCTCTGTTTTGGACGCCCGCGAGATCGCCGGCCATTGACTTCTAGTTGGTAGGCCATAGTGAAAGGTGCTGCTCTTTATGGTAAGGATAAAGGCTTTTTAGAGTCAAGCTCAATCCTGGTGACTACAGTGGTAGGATTTTCTTGGCAACAATACAAGACTGTTGTAGCACTGGCTATTATTGCCAGCCTATTCCAGGAAGTTTTAAAATCTTACCAAGGTAGCATACATCTCTGGAATTTCTTGGTGGTTTCATATCAAAGAATTAATCAGGTCCAACCCTCCTTAGTTGCTTTTCTCAGCTCTACATTTTTAGGTGAGCCCACCTAGGTGGTCTTGGCTGACCTGAAGATCTATTCAGGATTGGACCTGATTAATTAAGCTAGGATAATTTCCTACTTGAGATAAATGCTCTTGGCAAATGCTCCTGAATTTTTTTTTAAAAATGGATCTAAATAAGATGTAGGCAGACTCAGGGACTGCAATAATTCATTTACCACATTATGAGAGTGTCACGCTTCCAACTTCCAAGTGCTGCGGAGACAGAGTGAAGCATAAATAGAAATCATTTATCTATTAGACTTTGCAAGGCAGATTAAATGGCAGAAAATTACAGCATAGAATCCATCAATTTCTGTTCTAAAACACAGGCAAGAACTGGCTTTCGTGTACTCTCCAAATTATACTCCTGTGAGTAAATTAGGAATAACATCATATGCCATTTCCTGAACGTTCCAGCATGAACCTTGGATGAAGTTGAGGCCTGAAACAGTTCATGATAATAAGGATCATTTTGTTCATTCTTTTGAACTGCTTTTGAAGAAAGGCGCCACAGCAAGTAACTGATGTCTGTAGTTAGTCCACAGCTATTATCCGCTACTATTTCGACTGCTGTCTTCAAACCATCAATCTGTTTAAGTTTCCTAAGAAGTTAATAGCTAATTCAGTGTTTATAGGTATGAGGGATAGACTGGCACAGTGAAGTTTTCTGAGGTGCTTGGCTTGGCTGAGGATGAAACAATTCACAAAAAGTTTCTTAGCAAGGCCCAGAGACAATATGTTCTCAGAGGATTTTTTTTAAATACAAAAGTGGGGTGGTAGGTTGGGGGGCAGGAAACAGGGAAAGACCCCTGAAACAACCACATTGTTGAGGAAGAAAACAGCATTTGTTTATTTTTGAGTCCTTAGGTTTCTGATGAACTAGTCTAGTGAAACAAATTCCTCAACCCTTTCCATGATTTCATTCTGAGCCTTCTTTGTATTTTCTAACTTTCTCCCTAGTGGCTACATAGTATGAATTACTCTGTTTTTAAACTGTGTTTTCTGGAGAAATAAACACAGGAGATATAAACTGAGAGAAAACTGAACATCACTTGTACAGTATTTGTGTGGGATATTTTTGTTTTTATTTTCCTGAAATTTTGCAAATTCATCTTCATTTCTTATAATAATACAAACAGGAGGTATAGCAAAATATAATGATAGATGGTAAAAGTCAGCCTATGTACTGATTTTAATTTTTTTCATTATCTCTGTGTATGTCTCCCTCCCTCCCTTCCTTTCCTTTTAGAGTTTACAGGATGTCTTTGCTCAAAGCAATAATACAGAGTGAGTGAAGTAAAAGTATGCTAAAAAAAATAAGAAAACAAAATTAAAATCTGTTTGCAGTGCATAGCACTGTTATCTTACCAGGAACAACATAAACAGATTTTCCTTTTCATTTTGCATTCCTGGCTGTTTCAGTAAAGTAGAGACTATGTTTCTCTCACCTGAGCTTCACGGACAGGTTCATGCTATTGATTTTTTGTCAATAAAGAAGCATTTGTCTTATAGCATTTTTAAAAAATATCCGAGCCTACACTACTATAAGGCCCTGTCACACTGGCCGACGGATGCAAAACATTAGTAAAAAGGACACAGTGGACGAGAAAAATGTTCCATC